>VUQH01039362.1:18063-28846 GCA_015106775.1 Etroplus canarensis
GAAAGTTCCTTCATCCACATCTTCATTGTAGGAGCGTCCATACTCTTCCAGCATAGTGCAATAGCTCTCCTGGGCCTGTATTTTAAATATTAGGATTGCACTGGTCTGACATTTCATATCAGTTGGGTACCAGCCCAAATCATTGGCCATCAGGAAAAAGTATATATGACATAGCATAAAGAGAGACGTGTCACCAGCATAGACTATATATTAAGATGAATGTAGCCACTATGACTCACCCATTGGTGTTGTGAAGACACATTTTTTAATCCTTAACATTAGCATTTTGGGCACCATTTTTTTTGAATGAGACTGTTAAATGGTGAGTTTGATTAGCAAGTTGCGCACATACAGTGTGTGGGTGTATCACAGAGATAACGACCAAGAAGTGGTAAGTAACATGAAAATGAAACATTTTATTTAATCAGAATGGGACTGCAGTCCACATCTGTTTTGTAACTGTATTAAAAATTCTCAAAAATGTCAGTGTCACAGACATGGTTAAAATTTGCAGTTCATTAACTCAAATTAGCAAAATTAAGCCTTGCAGACAGTAAACAGCTAGAGTCACCCATGTCAGTCAGATTTGCTGTGTCTCTAACTTTAAGCAGTAATAAAGTTAAAATGGTAAGTTATTTAAACAAATCACCACTTTTAGAGTCTTTATGAAGGGGGAAATTGGCTATGGAGAGGTTTTTTGTGGCTCAGACTGTAAAAGTCCTAATTTCCTGACACCTTATCAAAAAGTTGAAGCTGTACCTTAGAGCAACGAAAACACTTTTTTCCCCTTTTTTTTTATAACCTGTCATCTCACCTTGTGCTTTTATTGTCTGAGCTATAATAGACAGCTTGCAGCTCTGAATAATGAAATGAGGATTTCGGGGAAATGGATCACGGACTCATGAATTCTCATGTTTTCTATTCATAAGAACAGAAGTGGGTAGATGTTGCTACAAGAGCCAGCGTCTTGTAAAAAGACTTTGGATTTACAAGTAGATAACAAGGAAAGCTCAAACACTGCTGTGACAGACACGATTCCCCCTTTTACTACCCCATAAATGTACAAGGAATGCTGGTCTGTCAAGGTGTTAAAATCCAGTTGAGGTCTGCTTCTTTTTGTCTCTAGTATTGTACTTATCAGCCCTTATATTGTAAGGGCAGATTTAACCTCTTGAAAGATTTAACAACCTGAGCTCCTCTGGTCTGCAGCCAAATCATCAGGTAGATTCATAGATGCTGTGGATTGGTGGCAATACAAAGAGGTTTGGTTCTGCTTTGCAGGCTGCTGTATAATTTTCCAAGCATGGTAGGGACATCAGAAGTCTTGCCAGCAATTCCACAGCCTTCTTTCTTTATTCTTAAAATAAGTATCCCTGCACTTCAGTTATCTTAACATGATCTTGGTGGACCTGCACCTGTCGTATGAGTTGGTTTATACAGTATTTGAGCTGTTAGTAGTAAAGCTGAAATGGATATTGTGCGTCACAGTGGGGTGCACTCTAGAGTTGATATTTACTTCTAAACCTGTAAAGTTACTTGTTTTTTTGGTTTTGTTTTTTAAGTTATTCTTAAAAAGTTATTCTGCATTAAAAAGGCATAACTCTGTTAAGAGAGCAAGCTGGCCTTATCACAAAGGCCAGTGAGAGGTTATATGAAAGCTATGTATTTCAACACTGAAAACACTGTTTCCAAGTGGATGTTAATATGCTTTGCTTTGTACACCTGTTTTCAACATCATAATTCACTGCTGCTGTACACTCCTCAGTGTGGCTTCCTCTAAGCCAGCATATTGAATCCACTTTACATTTACATTACATCACTCAACTTTTTTTTTTTTTCTTGTCTCTCTCTTTTACTAAATCAGCCCTCAATCTGACATCACCAGTCTGGATGACAGCAGAGTGAAATGGCTGCACAGATGCATTGTTGGGCTGTTAGCATTTGGAGACAGTCACAGTTAATGCCTCTAACCCCGTCAATTTGTGAGCACAGATCGAGTTTCCAGAAGAGCATGAAGCGTGTGGTAAATCTGTTGACTGTGGCAGACACTGAAGTTTTGCTTTTGAGGGACTTCCAGACCAACATAGTTGAGAGGCTCCAGGTCGTCTTGTCCAGTGAACAAACTGTCTGACCTCTGCCATAGAAAGGCCCCGTGGTTGACCTCTGCAGTTAAACATGTCATCACTCATTTGCAAATGAGGAGGCACAAACATGTCTCGTGTAAGGCCAGTCTCTTAACTGACCTACCATTCGTCATTAATTTCTACTGAAGCGCTATAGAGTTCATACTGACCAGCCAGAGAACAGTATGGCGTGGCAGCTGCCCATCGAAGTAACAGGCACAAGACTTCCTGACCTGGATGATATTAACACCAGCTGTTGCTGTAGTAAAACTCTCAGCATCATAAATGACCCAAACCCGGACACAGCCTGTTCAAACTCCTAAGTTCTGGAGTTACTGGCTAGCGTGTCGCACATTAATTACCCTGACCTCAGAACTGCTGTAGACACTTATAGATCATTCAAACCACATCAAGTTTAAACTCAGTAAAAAAATATTGGATGTTTGAATACAAAATGATATATGTAAATATGTTTGATAGCTTTTTGTTTACATCTACATTGTGTGCATTGTCTATATGTTTGTTCTTTGCACATTGTTTTTGCTTTACATGAGTGCCTCTAAATGAATTTTCACTCCTTTATGATCAGTGATAATAAAACCCAAATAGTCCATATCAGAAACTTTGCAGTGAAGTCACTGTTTTCACAGAGAGTGCAGCAAAAGGTTTTCATCAGCCTGGAGCTCACCAGTAAGCAAACTCCAGGCTGACTTCACTGAACAGTGCTTATTTTGTTTGACTGTTTAGAAGTGTTTAGCTTTGTGCAGCAGGAAATAATTTATGACAATAAGCAAAGTATGTGTTTACATCTCAAACATGGACTCATTGCTGGAAATTGTGTTTAAAAAAAATGTAAGTATAGTCAAAGTAGAGCAAAGTCATTTGTGATGTTTTGATAAGATAACCACAAAAGCCTTGAAGATGCAGTGTATGTTCATTCAGAGAGTGAAGCATATGCTCATATTACAGTTTTATGGACTTATTTCATTCGTTCCCTCTTGTATCTAAATTTTCAAAGCTGGTTTCAGCTTTGCTAGAGAGGGAACTGCTTCCTCTTCTGTAGTTGCTTAAGCGGCATTGCACAGGGATGAGTGCTGCGCTTAGCAAGACGAGGCCATTTTCTATTCACAGCATAGGACTCTTCCTCTGATATGGAAAGTGAGTCTCAGAAAATGCTTGATCTGCTCTTTGATGTTAAGGACTATGGTGATCGCTGAACTCGAAGAATAGCATCAGTTAGCGTACTGATCTCAGGTTATAAAAGGTCTTGTCTGGTTTTACGAGATGGTTAATATCATCTCATCGTATAGAAGATATTAAGATTATGAATCCTCCCTGGCCTTAAAGTTAAAGGCCTGCGAAAGTATGAACTGTTTATGCTGCATACCTCCTTTAAGTAATTTCCCTCCGGGAATTAATAAAGTATTCTGATTCTGAAGTGTTACTCATGACACAGCATAGACAGCGGGGAGTTCATCTTCTCTGAAATGCTTCTGAATCTGCATTAATTCACCTCAGGGGGGTGGGTGTGTGTGTGTGTGTGTGTGTGTGTGTGTGTGTGTGTGTGTGTGTGGTTTTTCATTCTACCTTTTTAAATGACAGGATATTTGTCCTATAAAATAAAATACACCTAGTACATTTGTTTACACTATAGTATTTCTGGTGAGTATGCTGTATAATTAAAGATATAATTCTAGGGTTTAAACTGCTTTTCCAGCTTGGAAATAGAATTAAATACAAATGTGTTCCCTAAGGTGTTGTCTGTCCACATTTTGAAACCATTTGGTCTTTTTCTCCCTTCAGATGAAGCTGTGGAACAAGTATAAGGTAACCAGTATCCCATCTCTGGTGTTTGTGGACGCTGCTACAGGAAAGATTGTGTGTCGAAATGGTCTGCTGGTGGTCAGAGATGACCCCAAAGGTGAGCTCAAGTATCTGAAGAGAGAGAGACACACACACACACACACACACACACACACACACACACACACACACACACACACACACACACACACACAGGCTACAATATTTGTGAAGCCATTTTGCTGAGTTATTTTTATTTCCTAACCTCAAGCTCTGACCCTAATCCTATTTACTAAATGGTTAACCCTAACCCCAATTCAACCCTAGAAATATGACTGTTTAATGAGGAAATGGGAAGACATCTGAGGGTCAAAAGAACAAAGAGCATAGATCCTTTCCTCACATAAGTTGTCTGTCATAGCTGTAGAACCCTGAATTCCTGGTGGCTAGCACTCGTCAGTCACTCTTGGGTGAGAGTAACAAGAATGCAGCAGTAACATATTCAAAATCTCTATTGTAACACCTGTCAAACAGCAGCAGTTAGGACCTTTTTTCCTTTTTTTTTTCTTCTGTGAACTCTTTAGAAGTTATTTAATTGACATGCTTCATGTACATCTTAATCTGTACATCAACTTTACACCACAGTCAAGTATTTCATTTACAATTCATTGTGGCATGCATAAAAATGAACAAACTGGTAAAAAAAAAAATATCCACTACATGGACAACAGTATTGGGTCACACTTCTTAATTAATTCAGGGGTTTCATTCAGTCCCATTGCTACAGGTGTATAAAATCAAGCACCTAGCTATGCAGTCTGCCTTTGCAAACATTTGTGAAAGACTGGGTCATTCTAAAGAGCTCACAGAATTCAAGTGTGGTCCTGTAATAGGATGCCAATGTTGCAGAAGTCAGTTGGTGAAATTTCTTCTCTCCTACATATTCCACCATCAACTGTAAATTGCATTATTGCAATGTGGAAGCATCTAGGAACTGCAGCAACTCAGCCACAATGTGTAAGACCATGTAAAGCTGCAGAGTGGTGTTGCTGAGTGCTGAGGCACATGGTGCATTAAAGTTGCAAACTCTGCTGGCTCGTCCTACAAAGGTTCAAGCCTCCTTTGGCATGAACATCTGCTATGGGATAATGGGATAATGCTATGGGGCTGTTTTTTGTAGGATTGGCCTGGACCCCATAGTCCCAGTGAAGGGAAATCCTAATAATTCAGTTTACCAAGACTTTTTGGACAATTTTATGCTTCCGTCTATGTGGGAACAGTTTCAGGAAGGCCCTTTCGTGCTTCAGCATGACTGTCTCCCAGTGAACAAAGGTCCATAAAAGCATGGTTAAATGAGTTTGGTATGGAAGAACTTTATTTTCCAGCACAGAGCCCTGATCTCAACCCCATCAAACACCTTGAGGATGAACTAGAACAGCAATTAAGAGCCAGGCCCTCTCTTCCAACATCAGTGTTTGACCTCAGAATTGCTCTTCTAGACGAATGGGCAAACATTCCCACAGACACACACTACCAAAATCTTATATATAGCCCTTCCAGAAGAGTGAAAGCTGTTATAGCTCCAAAGGTCGGACCCAACTCCATATTAATGTGTATGGATTGGGAATGGAATGTCATCAAAGCTCCTTTAGGTTTTATGTGTT
Organism: Etroplus canarensis; assembly: GCA_015106775.1. Lineage (NCBI taxonomy): Eukaryota > Metazoa > Chordata > Actinopteri > Cichliformes > Cichlidae > Etroplus > Etroplus canarensis. The sequence goes on from VUQH01039362.1 coordinate 23,654, forward strand.
GGTGGCCCAGTACTTTTGTCCATATACTTGCATTATTTTGCCATGGTGAACAGTCTGAATGCATATTTTACAAAAATTCCAACCTAAAACGTACATCCTACCACTGTCACACAGTAAATAAGTAATTTAAATTAGCAAAAGTGCAATAAGTGTAGTAACTAAGGTTAAACACACAATATCTGACACACAATGCACATCTTAAATGCCGTGTTAGGGTATACTGTGGAGATATTCCACTGCCACATCTTTAGCATTTGTCTAAAACATTTTGCAATAACTTTTCCCCTGTTTGAGTTAATGCTGCCATAATTATGGTGCTGCATGAATATTATAGCGTGTCCATGTCTCACTCCCTCGTCTTCACAACCTGTAATTTCTGCACTTTGAAGTGGAGATGGAGAATTAACAAGAGAGGGCTTGCATTCCTTTCCTGTACTGAGGGCGTCCATTTGTGGCTGAGAAAATCTCAATATTTTAAAACTCTGCCTCTTCAAAGCCCATTAGGTCAGCTTTTTAAAAAAGCGGTGTTAGTCATGTGAGTAGGGAGAATAGCAGCACTATGAGGACTGTGACAGATTTCACTGTCTCTCTAATGAAAGTCAGTCCAGGCCTGCAGTAATATTTCCACAGTTCATTACCTCAATGTGGACTGAGAAGAGATTACATCGTTGGCCTCGGTAGCAAAGATGGCCAGCAGCACTTAAGGAACCAGGATTTTATACTGTCTTACATCTCTTTGAAATACAAAAAGGCTTTATTCTTTGTATTGTATATCTGTGTTCAGAACTTGGTGCATTAGACTGAGGACAGTTCCTAATGTGACAAATCAATTCATTTGCATCAGCTTTGGTTGGGAGAGGTAAAGGGCAGTAAAAAGTTAGCCGTACACTGAGAGGTAGGAGGGGCGGGCGAACAATTCAGGACCCACTGCCTTTCACTCTCGATGAAAGGCCTGACTTGAGTGGTGGCAGACTACCCTGCAGCGTAAAGATGGAGTGCACTTTTACAATCAGGACAACAATGAAAGGCCGCGCCAGCGCAGTGCAGACGTGTCGTTCCTGCTTAATGAAGCCCTGGACAACAGAGCTCACATAAAGAGTCCATTATGAGCCAGCCATACAAGCTTTTATTTATGATTACCCCCCCTTTTAATTCGGCTGTACCAAATGCATTTCCAGAGCTCGCTGGGAACAATGAAAACACCTTGAAAAGGAAATGAAAAGTGTGAAAGAGAGCGGGAGGGAAGTATTTCTGACAGCCTTCATTTGCTTAAGAGGTTTGGCTTAAAGTAACTATTAAAACCACTTTTTTTTCCTTTTTTTTTTTTTTGCAACTTGAAGTGTGTATTTTTTAAAACACAGACATCACAAAAACAGTCTTTTAAAAATATGTATAAATGACACCTGTGCATGACTATTTGACATGTTACACCCATCACAGAGGAAAAGGTGTCTCTGGGTCTTCTGATTAGTTGACTCTTTGGTTGACATTTAAATCTCTAAACATCTGGCGCATGGGTTTGTAGGAAATTTTGTAAATATTTGTGACTCCCAGACACTAAATCCTAAAAGTTGCCACATAAATTCTAGTAATTTTAGTTGTTGAGTTAAAAGTTTAGACAACAATTGAATGATTTGTCATTTCATTATTGATCCATCCAATAGTAGCCAAATAACTACACAGAGTCATCTGCAACTGTCATCTGCAACTGTCTGTCGCACTTGCTAATCTTTATCTTTAGATATTTGCTACCCTGTTGAACTGGTATGCAGCATAAGCTTAGGATGTGGCTCAAATCAGTGCCGTGTAACTACTCACAGAGCTGCTAACCTTGCAATAATCTCTTGTCTTCCTTCCCCTGTTTCCCCTTTCATTGCCCCGTCTGCTTCCCTACCCTCTCTCAGGGTTGGAGTTCCCCTGGGGCCCAAAGCCATTTGTGGAGGTGGTAGCAGGGCCTCTGCTCAGGAACAACAGACAGACAACAGACAGCAGCTCTCTGGAGGGACACTACGTGGGAGTCTATTTCTCAGCACATTGGGTGAGTGCAGAGAGAAGAAAAAGAGGACAAAGGGGACCCCCTTTTTTTTTAAATTTTCAGGCCTCCTAACTCTGTTAAAGCACTAAGACGTCAGAGCGAAGAACGAGCAGAGCAGGAAGAGGCAAAACTCCATTGTGTTTGACTGTTTACATTACAGTGGTTAACTATCTCTGCCAGTCCTTTCACCACCAACTGTGGATCAGTCACCACACCCCAAAGACATCACCCTGTTGTCCCTTTCTTTGCTGCTGCTGCTGATAGTCAGTGAAGGTCATGACTGATGATGCATGAAAGGCATTAAATCATCACAGTGCTGTTCCTGATGAGATGCAGCTCAGGCTACGAGGCCAGTCGGCACAGCAGCTGCCAGAGCCACAGCCTCAGATACCGGCTGCTCAGAATGGTGACGCCTGAATGCTGGCTCAAACCCCAAAGCCATATAAAACTGAAAGGACAAGTCACAGAAAGCCATTACAGGAGTTTATTTGCGGTGTTTTACACCACATTCCCCCAGTTACTCATGTAAATTTATCTTCTATTAAAGCAATTCTGCAAAAATGAAATGCCAGCACCTTCCCTTGGCATCAGGTTGGTATATTTTCTTTCTTTTTTTTCTCCTTCATGTTGAAGGGACCTGAAATGGCCCATGGCAGAGAGAAAACAGTGTGACCTACATTTGCTGCAGACTTGCTTTTCAACTTGCAGTGAGAGAAGAACTCATTAAAGTGAAACTTGAGCAAAAAACTACTTTGGCTAGAAGTATCTAGAGGCCTAGATAACATAACATTATTGCACTGAATGAATATACGAAACAATCATACAGTTTTTACAGCTACGAGCAGCCTGGGAAGATGCCAGTTAATGAACAGTGAATTAATAAATACTTTGTGCTTCTCATCCCAGTGTCCCTTGGTGTTGCTATGATGAAGCTCTTGACCTGTTGTGTGAACTACAGTGAGATTTAAGCCTGCATCTACTTTCTAAATTGGAAGATGAAATAAGCTTTAAATGGTACATGAGACATTAAGTCACACAAGTTGTAAATGTGTTAAGATATTTTTGTTTATTTGGAGGAATGAAATTAAGGCGCCTGTGGCATTTTTTGATATTTACAGGGAATCTGTGGACTGTGAGCCACACGTATTGATGCAAATTAAACAAGTAACAAATCTGGCCTATCAACTTTTTGAAGTAATGCATCTGTGCTGTGTTTACAGCTTATTTCTATGCAATTCAGATGTCAAAAATCAACTTTTACAGATGCAATAATCTCATACCAAGTAATGCATTGTTTATTAATGTTGAGCTTTAAAACTTTAGTCAAATATGTATGAATGTCTAAACTGATAATATTTAAGTAAGAACAATCTGAGAAAACAAATCCACTCTACTGTCTCTGAAATAGTTTTCCAACTTCACTTTCACTTCAGGGAAACATCTGGCATAAGTTTTGTAATTCTCCAAACTGTCTAATTTAAATATTACTCTTTTATTTTATTATATTCACTGGAGAGAAAACAAAGACATGCAGACATTGAACACACAGAGCATGGGAAAGAGGCTGAAAGTTAAGACTGCTCTGTTTTCCTTCTCACTGTCATGGCACTCTGATGTCATCCTAATGCCCGCCATACCACCACTCCTCCTTTGTGCATAATGTTGGCTCTCTAAACACACACAGTAGAACAAATACTTTCTTAAGCTAGAGTATTGCGACAGGATTAGCGTTTTTAAGAAGCGTGGATACAAAACAAGATAGAATTACTAGTTTGTGGAAAGGTGTGTGATGACAGGGAGGCATAGAGTTTTGGGGAAAACTGGAAGTTGCTGATTCACTTTATCAAATTTGTGACTATATTCACTCTTTCTCTCTCCCAGTGCCCACCCTGTCGCAGTTTGACTCGTGTCTTGGTGGAATCGTATCGAACTATCAAAGAGTCTGGTCAAAAGTTTGAGATAGTCTTCGTCAGCGCTGACAGGTGAGATTCACTGCGGCAGAATATAGTTGGGATCATATTTATTGACACATACACATCTCTTTTTGTTTGACAAGAACACAAATGATTCTCTGTTTAAATGTTAATTGAAACCAAAAAATAAACATCTGTTGTGTTGCTGTTTGGTTCTTTCCAAACTGCCCAGGTCAGAAGAGTCCTTTAAGCAGTACTTCAGTGAAATGCCATGGTTGGCAGTGCCTTACTCAGATGAGGCTCGGCGATCACGACTCAACAGACTTTATGGAATACAAGGTATTTGTAACAGCTTCATCTTTGATCTTTAAAAAGACAGTTCACCCTAAAATTAAATGCGCGTGTTGTGGATGTTTTGGCATGTAGTGCTATTCATCCATTTAGATTGTTTTGTTGTGATTTGCAACAAACCGTATCACTCTACAAAAGACAGCCATCTACCCATGATGAGAGGCTGATAGCATTGGCTAGCTGCACGCTTCTTTTGGTGAACAGATGTAAACAGTAGAAAGAAAATGGGTCCTGCTCAAAACTTTGTTCGTGGATTTCTTTTTTCATTTTTGTTTTGCAAAACCAAGTCATGATTTCTGGGAAGAAATACTGCTGAGTTTCTAATATTAGTATTATTGGGGCTTTAAACACCACAAGGAAAGTACCATTTAGCTCCATATTATTCAAAAAAATGTCATTTCTGTAGCCAGTATCTAAAAAACTGGACACCTCATACCAAAAGAATCAAATAAATAGCAAAGCTGGTCTGAGGAAAAATGCATAAACGAGATTTTTGAGTGAACTGTCCCTTTTTAAGATAAGAGTAGAAAGTGGAGACGATCTTTTTTTCCTCTGCCAAACTTGGTTATGTCATACACTGAAACACTGGCACAATGGCTGATAGCTCTTTGTGCCGGGCAGGCAAACATCAACACAGATTGCCCTGCAGCCTGAGGAATGTGGGCTGGTTATCAAGTTTATTGTCTCACTCGCTGCGGAAGTGCTCTGCCTCTCCCTCTGTGCCTTGCGCTTTTCTCCTGATTCCCGTGCTTGCGTGTGTGTGCGTGCATGCATGTGGATGAAGTTGGCGAGAACTGGCTGTTGGCCTGTCCTGCAAAGAATGTGAGGAATGCACAGAGGACGAGTCAACACTGCCCCCACATCCACATCCTGCACTCAAACCCCTGCAGTTTC
>VUQH01039367.1:9781-27300 GCA_015106775.1 Etroplus canarensis
ATCCGAAAACAACTCACTTTAAATCATAAAAATGTGCTGTATCGATTAAAAGTGCATTTATAAAGAAAAGTCCACGTCCCCCACTCGTATTATCTTTGGGACAATAGAAGGTCTGATGTGATTATGGCACATAACGGCATTTTGGTAGACTAGCCTGCAAATATGGAAAAATGATAGTAAACCACAATAACAAGTAACACTAAGCCCAAAGCATGTGAATTGCTGTTAGGATTATGAGGGGGATGCTTGAAATTGTTTCCAAGGGGTCCCTAAAAAAATTAACATCCTCTGATCTAGCCTCACTTTACCCACCATACCCCAAAAATCAAAGTTACAGTATCAAATAACTAGTCAACAGCCTAAATCAATCCACTAGGTAATAATATAAAAATGCAACAATATGAGTGCCTTGCACTGCTTTTACTCTGAACCCAATGGTGAAATTGTCAAAAGTAAGTTTTCAAAACATGAATAAAACATGAGCAGTCTGAGACAGCATACTGTATCTCTACCAAGGCTGAATAATCCTTGAAGTTCTGTTTTCCCAAGCAAAAATATTTCTGTCTTTATTTTTTATATATATTTGAATTCTTTTACAATATAAACATGCATTTAGACCCCAGAATCACTGTAATATAAATATGAGCTCAAGAATTTTCAAAATAAATAAACAAAAATCTAATAACAGAAAATCATATCTGGATCAGATGCCATTTTGCTATATTAATTCAACTTTACTGAAGGTAGATTGTCTCAGTAATGAGTTGGTATTGGTGAGAAGTCTATGTGTGTGTACCTCAGGTTTGTATCATTTGAATCCCAGGATCCAGAACTGGGTAATTTTGGGGAAATTTCTTGATAATGTCAAGGTGGTAGTTGAAACATTGTATTATTTCTTTACAGCAGATGTTTGATGAGATATGGTGCTCAATGCCAAAATTTGAAATATCTCACAATATTGAACGATCGTTCGAAAAAAAAAAAAATCCTGTATCCAGATCCGGATCCAAATCATCTCTAACCACTAATAAAATTTCCATATGACTCCTTCTTTAACTTTTTGCGTTATCCTGCTAACAAACAGACAGACAAACAATCCAAACCAATAGCATAACCTCATTGGTGGAGGTAATAATAGAAACTAGTGGGTTAATGTCTCTTTTGTAGATTCCTGTTAAAAAAGAAAGAGTGAATTAATCTAAGTTGAACATGACAGCACACTGTGTACCAATGTGGGTCATTTCCCAGGATTGAGACTGGTTTAAAACCCCGTTTGGTTCTTTGAACATCAAGTTTCCATTCAGTAAGACGGCAACAGAAAATTGCTGGTGACGCTCAGCAACAGTTTGGCAGCATCAACAGGCAGCTTTGTTGCTATAAGGTACAAAATCAGAGCTGTGAATGATTGAGGTAAACGGAAATATGACAACATCTCAGGCTTAGTAAATAACCTGATGAATAATGCAAATGACATTCATTCACTTTAGCAGACATCACAGCGTCTCATGAGTTGGTCACTTCAAAGTTGTCCTGCACTGATTCCCTGTCTCTGAACGTGATGAGTCATCTGTGATAAATTATACAACAGCAAGACACTTAGTATCCATGAAATGCACTTCATTAAGATAAAGACACAGTGTTTCAATCTTTGGTGTTTTAAAAGAAAAGAAGAAAGTTATTACATCTAACAAGGTGCCATTAAAACATTGCCGATATTACTGGACTCATTTCCTCTGTGGAAGCCTAAAGTCCAACAAACAAGCTGCTTCAAGTTACACACAGGAACCTGGACTATGAAATAAGTATTTAATATACACATAAAAACATATTTTTAACAATTGCATTCCCACTTTTTTTACTGGCTGAAATCTTTCATTTGAATCTATTCCTTAACTGAATCCAGGTTTATTTAGATTTGCAGCTCCGGTATGTGTAATAAGGCTGTATTGCATTATCGAGTTCATATCCACAAGGATATATGAACCTTTTCAGTGCATCTTGAATGCAAGCAAACTTCTATGTTTTTTCTATTCTCTTCCTGTTTTATTCATAGATTTTGTCACTTCGCGTCACACAGTACCTCCAGTTCGTACTTTAACTGGAGTCACTTGGTGCAATATGCCGCGTAAAGTATTGAAATGTATCTCGCCTACAGAAACATTACAGATGACAGGTAAATGGCCAGCAGTTTCATGCCAGATGCACTCTTAACATGTCAAGAAGTGTGTCTCATCAGACACAGCATGTGCCTAGCATTGATGAGACTGACGGCTGTTCAGTGACAGGGATGCTGCTGGGATCAATGTGGGAGCTCCTGGGATTTGACCCTCCAACATTTGCATGCTGTTGCATTGCAGATGCAGCAAAGCAGCAGAAGGCTGAAGGGGCTGGAGAATCCATGGCTACAAGAACCTAAAATGCAATTATTCAAAATGAAAAACCAGGGAAGAAAATATTTTATCTCAGTCTTCTTTTATATAATGACATTTTTTTAGAATAATGATAATGAGAAATTTTATAATGCTGTATTTGTTTAGGGTGTTCAGTGATATTTAAATCCAACATTTAAATACAAAATATTTTTCTTTTTTTGCAATAAGTTATAAATAAGTTATTCAAAACTTTTTAGGACAACAAAAGTTTTTTGTTTTTTTTTTTGTTTTTTTTTAAGAATACAAGCATTTGCTTTGCTATAAACTTGTCTTAAATTAATGTTAAATGTGAAAGGGGGTGGAGGAAAAAATTGTCATGCTAAATTGTGGCCCTTCATCCCATCCCAGATTACAAACATGCATATTATGTACATTAGAAATTATACATAAAATAGTATTCACAAAATTGTAAAGGTGTTGTCTCATCTAAGACAGGCATAGCAGTGAGAAGCAGTGGAGCCCAAACACAAAGAAGCACAAACAGAGGGTAAAAGTGGCAATATTAACAACAATCCCAGGAGCTCAACCACTAAATAAATACATCAGTAAATTCAAGAAAAAATGGTTCTGTCCATTTTTACTATCTTTCTGCGGTCATTCTCTGAATGTAAAGATGCCACAGATTCAAACACCACCCCCTGCTGGACTGGAAGATGCAGTGCTCTCAGAAATGAAGAGATGGGTCAGGTAGTCCTATTGCCCCGAGGCCCTGGTTGCCCTCTGCTGTTCCAACATCGACCTGAGTGCAGGGGACATCATGGTGGGGGACATGGCTGGGGTGAAAGGCCGTAAAGGGTACGGTGTGTTTTTGCCCGGAACATAAACACACTGGAAGTATCTCTGTCCTGTGAAGATGAGATGATGAAGGTAAGATGATGCTTAAAATAAGATTTGGGAACAAGGGCGGTCACTGGCGGTCAGGGAGGAATCAGGTCCAAACTGACTGACACTGGAAAACTTGTGTATGTGGAGTTCTAAATTGTAAATAAAACTCTGTGGTATATTTATATGATAAAAAGGCATGAATCGTATGGTGTGTTCAGACTTCACGTGCTTGGGAATGCATATAAGGTCTATAAAAAGTCTGGACATGATGCAAATTCACATGGTAGGACAGGCATACAGGTCAATGTGCAACTGCATAAGTAAAACATTTTCAGATTCAGTGAAAAAAAATCCACTTGAACTGTGTCTGGAAAGCCAAACAGCTTAGACTCTGGCACCTGAAATAGAGGTCAAGTTACAGTATCACCACTGTTTGTGGGAGCTGTGTCATTCAATTTTCCTTTTATATATGAACAGAATGGGGAAGGAATGGGAAGGCATGTTGAAAGGTAAGTAAAACTGTAGGACTGGTAAGGTCTGAAAATATGTTTCTGTTGCTTCATTCAAGCTATGAAGGCCCTCCCTCCCACATACTCAGCGGTATGTGCCTTGATAAAAAAAAAGAAAACAAAAAAAAAACCTATACCCACCTGTATAGACGCCATTGGCAGATATCAGTAACTGTTGCTGGCAATAAAATAGCTATGTGATTGAATGTGACTGAATCAACTTTTACCTGGTTTCTTCTTTTCTGTAATATTGTCTTCCGTCTTGGGCTCTTCTGCATGAAATGAAAATAAAACTTAATGAGATTATGTGATAGTGCAGCTGTGCGAGAGACAAAGAAAACAGAGGATGAGTGTCTACATGCATATAAGGAGAGAAAGGATAATGGGCAGTCTGGGTTTCATTCACTAAACACAGCGATGTTCTATTTTCTGTTTCATTCTCCTGTTAAAGTCAAGCCAAAAATTAAAATTCAGTTTTGCTAGAGACAATTGTGCCATCCATCATTAACCAATAAAAACATAGTTAAAATGTAATTTTTTCTGCAACAAAAGCATCCCCTAGTATAATTGCTTGAGTCTAATAAAAGCCACTCAGCAGGCGAGGAAATAACACGCGTGAAGATGATAAACAGCTTCGTTGCTAGTGAGTGTTGTAAAGGACATCAAGCACTGCTGCTTTTTCTAAACCACTGGCCTCTTCCAGTTATGTACAAGGTGGACTTTTGCATCAGAGACATACTCAACTGGTGTAGGCAGAATAGAGAAAGGTCTGTCAACCCCAAATCTTATTTATTTATTTATCCAAACTCCTCAAGTGCACACACACACACCCATACACACACATTCAGTTGAATGCCTTCTCCAAGCCCAAAAAGCACATGTAGATTAGTTGAGTAAATCCAGCAGCCTTAAATATCTTCAAGAGGATAAAAAGCTGGTCCAGTGTTCTACAACCGGGATGTAAACCATGTTGCTCCTCCCGGATCTGAGGTTCAACAAATGGCTGACTCTCCTCTCCAGTTTTCTGGGATAGACCTTCCCCGGGAGGCTGAGGAGTGTGATCTCTGTCCCGGTCCCTGTACAACTGCAGTGAGAGCCTGATTTACATTGCAGGTAAAAAGTCAGATTTGTTCTCAGTTGGCGTTTGATTCCACCAGGGCTGCCCTTTGTCACCGATTCTGTTCGTAATTTCTATGTACAGAATTTCTAGGTGCAACCAAGGGGATGGAGGGTTTCTGCTTTTCGCGAATGTTGTGGTTCTGTTGGCCTTACTGAACCATGACCTCCGACTTGCGCCGGGGACGTTTGCAACTGAGTGTGGAGCAGCCAGCGTGAGAATTAGCACATCCAAATCTGAGGCCATGGCTCTCAGTCAGAAAAGGTTGAAATGCCCACTCTGGATCGGGAACAAGTTGCTGCTCCAAGTGTAGGAGTTTTAGTAAAACGAGTGAGGGGAGAGTAGAGTAGGAGATTGACAGATGGATTGGTGTGGCATCGGCAGTGATGCAGACACGGTAGTGGACTCTTGCGGTGAATAGAGAGCGAAGTGTGAAAGTGAACCTGTTGATTTACTGGTCAGTCTAAGCTCTTACCCTCACCTTTAGTCACAAGCTCTGGGTAGTCACTGAAATAATGATATCACGGAAACAAGTGCCAGAAATGGCTTTTCTTGGAGGAGTTGAACTCTTACTCTTCCACTTTAAAAGCAGCCAGCTGATGTGGTTCAGGCATCTGATCAGGATGCCTTCTGGGCGCCTCCTAGGTGAGGTGTTCCAGGCACATCCTACTTGGAGGAGGCCCCGAGGCAGACCAAGGACACGTTGGAGAAATCACAACTTGGCTTTCTTGGGAACACACTGGTGTCCCCCCAGGCAAGCTGGAGGAGGTAACTGGAGAGAGGAACGCCTGGGCATTTCAGATAAGCAGCAGAAAATGGATGGATGTATGTATGGATGGATGGATAGATTTGTAACTTTGAAATCGCAAAGCAACTTTCAAAGTATATTGGTCAGTCGGCTTGTTTGTTTTTCTGTCTCAGTGTTCAAAATGCATGCATGATTTTCAACATATTTTTCGGAAAAATTATTCTGCCAGTAGATATTCAGCCTCCTTGGACTGATTTGATTTTGATGGAAGTTGGGTCAAGGTCAGGAAAATCTGTCAAATTTAAAAAGAAAAAAATCTTATCTTGAACATAGGATGGAATTTCAATAAAATTGTATCTCATACAAATTTCATTTGATTTAGTCGAAATTTTGTGTGGTAATACAGGGTAACTGAACATGCTTCATCGAGGCCTGATTAAGAATGCAGAAGTTCTGACTTTTTTCCTTTGTTTAACATGGGGAATCTAACTTACATCTTTAAATTAATCATATAAAACTGAAATCTGAATTAAGTCCTTCTACTTTTAGGGTCACAACCTCTAGCAATCTGGGAAGTTTCATCTGAATCTGGTGCAGATTAGGCGTTTGACAACAGATTTTAACACTGAAAATCCCATTTAATGTTATTTTTGTATCACAATGGCCATGCTATACACCACGAGGGTCCATAAAGTTGCTTTACATGCTAGAGTTTATTCAAAACCTGGACCATTGCCTGGAGATGAAAAACTGAAAATATGGCATCTTCGTTAGTCATTCCTTATCTTAATTTTGGTCTTTGAGCTTTAAATTTTTTTGAACACTCCATGTCCTTGTTTTTTGTGATTTCAAAGTGTTGCTCTGTGAGTGTTCTAGTTTATTTATTTATTTGTTGCCCCATTTTAGTCATTTCCGTTCCATTTACTTATAGTGGTTTGTTTTACCATTAGTTTATATTTGTATTAGTGTGTTGTACCTCAAATGAGCAAATCAGCTATTACATTTTACTTTATTATAACACGATTTGCATGCATTGTCCCTGATAAATACATTAAAATAAAGTCATTTGAGAGAGATTTGCTCGGCTTCATTTGGAAACAAATCATGCGGAAGACAAACCACACAGTACAAATACTGGCTAGTAGTGTCTGGAGGGTCAGATAATATTCTGTTCCGATTCTGGTTTGCTTGCTTTAAGCGAAATAAACAAACCAGAAATCAAAGGAACTTCAAATTAAACCTCTAAACTTTAGTTTGTACTACCCTACTGTCACACCCTAAGAAACAGGCACCGCTGTGTCAGATAGGAGGAAAGTGTGAAGTCACTCGGGGCAGTGGGGGAGTGTTTATAATCCACTGGATGATTCAATAGGAACTGAACTCTAATAACCCAATTTAATGGGTTTTGGTTCACGGATTTAATCAATCCAGCTAAGTATTATAATGTTGCCATATTCATCAAAAGCCGTAATCTCTTTCAATAATTCAAGGCGGCTCAAAAGTCTTGTAATCTTGTTGCAATCAGTTCATCTCATTAAATTCTAATCACTTATGATCCTAATGTCATTAAAGTCATCATGTCTTCATATTGAGTTATCCAGTGGAAAGATGGTGAAAATATACTGAATACCTCAGGCTTTACAGGAAGCTCTTTTCTCATTCTCTATTGACAACAAGCAAATGGTATAAAACATTAATGTCAAAAAATAAAACAATTAACAGCACCAGTGTGTGTGTGTGTGTGTGTGTGTGTGTGTGTGTGTGTGTGTGTTTGCGTGCATTTGTAGTTCCAACGACCAGGCCACTGAATGCCTACGTACTACATTGTATATATGCAATCTTAAAGATGTTAATCCAATAATCCAAGAGGCTTTATCAGTTCATCCAACTTCATGCATATTGGTGGGAGTCCATATTGACAGTTCATTTCCATATCTGTCTGGTTAGGCTACTGGTCAGGACTTTGTGTTCTGATTGGATGTTTGGGAGAGGAGAACTTACTCTATTACCAATCACCCTCCTAAAGTCTATCCTGACTACTAAAAAATGTTTCACAAAATCTTTACTGCCAACAGTACTTATTTTTGTCAATTTGAAGCTGGACTAGGCAACGCGTCTTAGGCACCACTGTATAAATGAAAACCTATAATATCCTTTAAACATATGGTAAAACAATTAGTCTGAGAGAGACCTAGACCCTGCCCCTCTTTTGGGTTTTTAAAACTTTTTACAACTAAATTGAAGGAGAATAAAAAAAAAAGTTTGTACAGTAGAGAAGTTTTTCTTATTTTCTGATATGTTATCTCAACATCTCACAACATCATTTGGATAAGAATCACCCCAAGTTGGGAACCAGTAGACAAAGCCATCAGGCTACTAAATTAACTATAAATGAACTAGTCAAATCTAGCTCCACCTTGACCGACTGCAATGGTAAAATGTTGTAGAGCAAACAGAATACTGCGCTTAAACTGGGTTATATACCATGGCATATATACTGTACATAAGTGTCCCTTTAAATTGTATTGTTACAAAGAAGAGGCATTATCATCATTTCCTTTGTCATAGATGGTGCATTGTATGTGGTAAGGATGGAGGCACTGATGCCCCTTTATTCAGCAGCTAGGACTTGATCACTTGACTTTATACAGTACACCCCATGATTCAGTAGCTTGTAGATCCACCTTTTAGCAGTAATAAGTGGAAGTAATGATTATCTCTGACTTTATGAATCTCTCATTGCTGTGGAGGAATTTTGGTTCTCTGGCTACAAAACAAGCCAAACCAGTCAAAGCAGATTGCTGCCCCTCCCTGTACCTGGTTCTGCCGGAGGTCTCCTGCTGTTAAAAGGGAGTTCTTCCTTCCCACTGTCGCCAAGTGCTTGTTCACAGGGGACGTCTGATTGTTGGGGGTTTTTTCTCTAATGCACCTTACAATGTTAAGTGCCTCAAAGTAACTTTTATTGTGAATTTGCACTATACAAATGCATGAGACTTTTATGCTGATATATTGTTTCATTTTCATCAGACATCGTATCTGTCCAAAGGACATTGTTCCAGAAGTCTTGTGGTGAGTTCAGATCCAACTTTGCAAATCTAATCTGTGCTCCCATGTTCATTTTGAGGCTGTCTTCCTGCAACTCTTCCAAGCAAGCCACACTTCTTCAGGCTTTTCCTAATTGTACTGTCATAAACTTTGAGATTTAACATGCCATCTGAGGCCTGTAGAGTCTGAGATGCAGCTTTTTGCAGTTTTTCTGAACATTACGCATTCTGACCTTGGGCTGAACTTACTGGGAAATCCACTCCTTGGGAAATTGTGTCGTTGTGTTAACACACACCCGAATGCTCTAGACAAGCAAACTGCCAAAACTGCTTGTATATTAGTGGCCACACTGGCTGATGATCAATTATGCAAGTGAATCTGATTAGCCGCACCTGGCTGTTACCCTCTTAATTCCTAGTAGTGAGGGTGTACTTAGTTTTTCATAGTACTTCATGGAGTCCTTTGAAACTTTCTTTTTCACATGACTATGAGTACACCTACACAACACTGGTGGTGAGGCCTGAAGGGGACGGAGGATGATGCTGGTGGTACAGCTCCAAAATCACAATTACTATCACTTAGCCAAAGCTGGTACTCAGCAGGGAAATTAACAAGCTTGTTGCTTGTTGCTGATTGTGTGGTGGATGAAATACTCCCAATATTAACTCGTTATGAGATAAAGTCACTACACTCAGAAGTGGATGCACAGTAGGTTACACAGCCTCTGGACAATAACTAAGCAAAGAGCAAAAGAAAGGGGCTAACGAGAGGAGCCCATAGGGCGAGGGTCTCGAGTTCCCTGCCCGCAGGCAGCTTTTGGCCCCGCCCCACCCCCCGCTTCCTGTCCTCAGTTTGGCATCGGGGGTATCATCCGATTTGGCCATTTAGGGGCCAGATGGCACAACAGGGCATTCAGTTCATGATTCTGTTTGTTCAATGACAGGACAGGTTGAAAAAATAAATAAAATAAAATGAAAAAAAGCAAAATTTAAGCTAAAGTACTCAAAGTTCTCACTGCAGCATAACTTGTGACTTTTTAATTGCAGTTGTATTGGAATGTAACAAGTTACTTTTAAAAGTAACCCAAAATTTACTACCAGGTAACTTTTATTATGCACGAGACCTCAACGATTCACAAGTTCAATGACCAAAAGCCATTTGAATGTTTGAAAGTATCTAATCAGCAGAACTGATAAAGCCTCTTGAATAACTTACAGGCTACATGAAATTTAACTTCTTGAAACCATCTTCAACAGAATTCAGTTAAGTGTTAACCGTATCTATGGTGACTGGATATGCATATAAATAACTTTCACGCTCATATACTTACCAGTTTGTGGTGGTTGTTTCTCTTTATCTAAAATTTGGGGAGGGGAGAAAAGAGGAGCTGAGCTTTGTGAAATGTACACAGCTCTCATTATATTCACTTCTAATTCTATTCTAAATCCATACCTTGAGACTCTTTGACAGGTTTCTTTTCAGCCTTCTCTTCTCGGCCTGTGAGAGAAGAGACAGCCCTATTACAGCCTGCCAAATAACTCTCTGTAATTGTGCTGTAAATTCAATATTCTTGCAATATTATTCCCTTCTCAGTGTAATACAGCTTGACATGTCTCTAATTAGAACTTTATCATGCATAAAACAGCCCATTTAATCACATAATCTGCATCTCCAAAAGGGGTGATTTTCCCTGTAAGTAGGGAACATGAATATGTTTTGAACACATCTGCCTTGCAGTTTAGGAGAAACAGTTACCCTTGTGCCTTCTCTTCCTGTTTGACTTAACACCAGGCCCTCCGTTCAACTTCTAAGAAGTAGATAACACTTATGCAGTAATATAATTAACTGTAAACTAACATTCAATATGAGCATCGGACACTTAGAGGATGGGGCAGCAGTATAATCTGGATGCTCCTAATTTCTGTCCTCCAGTTAAAAGAATATGATCATAAATCTCAGCATTTACAAAAATGTTATTTTCTCAGCATGATTTTCACAAAAGCAAATTTGCCTTCCAATTTATGATGAGGATTTACATTCAGACTGACTGTAAGACTTTGTGGTTTAAATTTGACAACTAAATAGGACTGAAAGTAAGGGCCGCTTGTTAGATTTCCCTGCATTTAACAAGGAAACAAAAATGGCTTGAAATGGCTTAACAGCTTAACAGGATTTTTGTATGTATAGCAGAGATGTCCTTAGAGAATGAAGGATAAATCCTACTGACTTCTCGCTGTCTTTTCATCATGTGTAACCAGGAGGTGAAAGCCCCTAATTTTGGTAATTTATATAGGACCGTGCAATAATCTCAAGCCACCTTTCATTACTTCTTATTTATCAAAAATTGTGAAAAGTGCTGTGACTTATTGAAATGTAGAAACATAAATGGGCTTCTTGACGGACATTGTAAAGCTCTTTGGAAGTTAGCCGCCTTTTGTTCCATTCTCTGTCAAGATGATCCCACACTGCTTGAATAATCTTGAGGTCCAGGCTCTGGAGACGCCAATCCATGAGTGATAAAGTTCCATTGTGTGTTTTCCTTTCCAGGCACGCTTTTTGCTGCATTGGCAGTGTGTTTGGGACCGTTTTCCTGCTGAAAAATGAAGCTGTTGCCAATCAGACTCTTTACAGATAATATTGCATCGTGGATCAAAATTTGATGTAACTTTCCTGTGTTCTTAATTCCATCAGTTTCAACAAGATCCCCAACACCACTGGCTGAAATGCAGCCCCAAGCTATCACAGAGCCTCCAGACGACTGTAGACACTCACTGTTGAACCTCTCTCCTGACCTCCTCCGCACATAATGACAGCAATATGAACCAAAACTTTGGATTCATCACTTCATCAGTCTTGTTGTCACTGATTTTTAGAACAGTTCTTGAGGATTTTGACATAACTGAGCCTTTTTTCACTATTTCCGTTACTTAAGAATGGGGTCTTGACTGCCACCTTTCTTTCCATTGAGAGCATTTCTGATGAGGCTTCAGCAAACGGTGGACAAATAAACTGAAGGTTCCACAGCTGTGTCAGGTCTTTGTGCTGGATTTCTTCCTTTTTCTTTAGGACATGTCTTCTAGACACTTTTCACGTGCTGTAAATATGTTGATGTTTTTTCAGGTCAGCCACTTGTTTGTTTGTCCTCCACTTGTCCAGTTTCCTTGAATTTTTAAGGACATATTGGACACAATGCCAAGATATATTTTCAGCGGATAGCTCCTTGGAAATCACCTTGTTAATGCAAAAATACTATTTTAAAGTTTATCAAACTGCGTTATCTCAGGCATTTTTCATAAATTCATCTAAAGAAATGGAAACAAATGTCTTTATGTCTTTATGACAGGCTGCTAGTAACAAAGTGCTTAAAGATACAGTTTAAAATTGGTTCTTTGCTAAATTGCCTGTTCTGCACTGGTTCAACCCTTGTGTTAGGTGCCTTTTTTTTATTTTTTTATGCATGAATGATTCATAGATCACTGTTAAAGTGACAACAGTTTAATAAACAAACAAACAAACAAACAAAGTTCCTCTGAAAACGGTCAGATACAAGGACTGGATTGAAAATAAGTGATAAAGCATGTCTAAAAAGATACTTTGAGAAACCACCAGAGAGCCTGGAGAACTAATGTTCAGGACCCCTTTAGCTATATTCTCCCCAAGGGGTTGCCCATAGGTAATTTGGCAGAGGTTTTATGCCAGATGCCCTCCCTGACGCAACCCTCTATGGTGAGAGGGAGTTTTGTCCTCACCTGGAGTTAAACCAGGGACCTTTTGCTTGTGAGGTGAATGTGTAAATCTCCACACTACAGGGACACTCAAGGCCACTTTAAAAAAGATTAAAAGAAAGTCTGGCTCCTCGGCTCATGGCAGAAAAATATAAAGAAGTGAGGGGTGGGTTGAGACGTCTGAACAGTATATGACTTGATTTAAAGTGATTGCAGTTTTTAAGATTGATTGTAGAAGGAATTTTTTAAGGAGGCAGGGGTGAAAGTAGAGAAATTTAGGTCTGTACGTCTAGGTTGTATATGTATGTATACATTTCACCAAGTACCCAAACCAATAAAGGCATTCAAATTAATATTTAAACTTACTTTTCTTCTCTGCCAATAATTTTGTTCTTGTCTTGGCTAGAAGATGAGAACAAAAGTAGTTTTAGAACTGCGGGTTTTGTGGAATCCTAAACAAATCCACTAAGGTAGATGTTTTAGGTCCTTGAAAGAAACACTGACCTGTTTCAGATGATCTGGCAGGTTTCTCTTCTCTGGCTGGAGAGGTCACATTCGCCTTCCTGCCAGTGTCTAGTTTCATTCTCAGTCTGATTGGCTGTGGACGTGGTTCTGAATAGGTTTAATACAATTTTAAACTGAATCAAATCAGGGTTTATGATCTTCAGGAACAGAAAATACTCTGCAAGTGTGAAATTGGGCTAAAACAGATGATTAAAAACAAATCTTCAACTGAGAAGGAAATCTAATTTTAGCGAATTCATGCATGGTCTGAGTTTTACCTGTCTTAGCTGTAGATGCCTTCACTTTGCTCTTGACAGGTGCTGCTACTGAACGGAGCAGAAACAATTAGTTTCCAATCATCTTTCATGTCAGTGACATGAATGATGATTGGCTTTATGCAGATTAATGAATGTCAGTGAGTGCTGTTACCTGTCTTTTCAGACGCTGATTTCCTCTTCTGTCGCACAGCCACAGGCGCTAAAGTAATGAGGAAAGAGTCGTGATTAGCAGCCTGAATAATTCGTTTGCTCAGTCGAATATTAACTTCTACTTCACACGAAATGTGTTAGACTGCGTTTGAGTTTTTAAATGCTACAAATTCGATGAGCCTCCCCATGCCTAATGATCTTTTACCTTTCTTAGGACTTGCAGCACTTTTAGTTTTCTCTTTTACAGGTTGTTCTATGCAAAAAAAATGGAGCAAAATACAAAAGAAATTAATATGTGCTCTATATATAAACACACACACATATATATAATTTTTTTGCCTTTGATATACTACTTTTATCAATAACCGGGAGGGTAAAAATGCCCCCTTGATTTTTGCACTAATTTTTAAAATAACTCAAACAACAATCAAATCAGAGATAGACTTTCACTTTCAGTGCTAACTCCTGCAGGTTTGAGGCTGCATTATGTGGGATGATCTGGATCCTTCCAACTCGTCTTTATTCCAAAAAAACACTGCTGTTTCAGTGTGAAAACTACCACTAGCTGAAAAAAAGAAACATATTCAAAGTGGCAGATTTTACATGAGCCTCCCAAAAAAAAAAAAAAAATTGTAGAACTATTTCTGCACATGCATAGATGCTGATCAACCACAACTCCTCAACTCCTCCAGCAGTGCTGAACCCTTTCCTCTGAGTTGGGGCCTGGGCAGGACGGAGCACCCAGGGTTTTATTTTTTCCCAGCCCTTTTAAAAACCCTGTCTCTAACTGTGGTGATTAAATAGGCCTGCTGAAGTAAAGCGGCACACCTCCCTGACTGATGCCAAGTTCAGGGGTGATTTAATTTGTGGCACGTTAAAATAGCATTTAACCATTTTTATCAGTATGTTTGATGCAGGAGGCGGAAAACGTGGCTAATAATATTGCACATATCAACTGATTAAAAATAATTACATCATTATTGTAAGCACTGTGGTTATACAGTATGCTCCAGTTGTGAATTTTTATAATTAAAGTTCATAATTATTAGGAGTAGTACTAAATAATACATATTCTAACAGGCTTCAGACTATATAGGAACCTTGTGATTCCTGAACATTTTACCTTTCTTAGCCACTGCATGAATTTTGGTTTTCTCTTTTTTAGCAGCTTCCTCTGTAGAAAAAATGCATAATAAGTACATTATAAGTTTACAGGTGATGTATATAAGAAAGCATAGAGCCATCGATAATAGGTTACCTTTTCTGGCAGCGTCTGCTTTTCTTTTTGCCTTCAAAACAGCAGCATCTACTACTGGAAAATTATAATTACTCATGTAATTTGTATCTTATCTGCATGTTTACAACAAAGCACAGCTAAAATTGCTCTTTATATCATTTCTAACATCACTTAAGTGTGTGCCAGTGAAAGCACTTAATCACTCAGCTGTATATATGAATTACCTTTCTTTGTTGTCTCTTTGGCTGCTCCTGGCTCTGAGGGGATAATTGCAGTGAAATGGCCATGCAGAGTTAATTTTCTTTAATTAATGCATTCATATGGCACATAGTGTCATTGTATATCACTGTTATGTGTTGCAGCTGCCCTTTGTTACAGGGAATATTCTAGTTAGTTGGCAAATTAAGTGTTTTGTGAATGTGAGGAGGGCTACAGTACCTTTCTCTGAATCAGCATCCTTTGTTTTCTTCTTTGCTGAAAATGACAAGATGTTAATTATTGTTCACTGCTGTAATTATGAGGAAAATAATTACACATGAGTTTAACTCATCAAACAGCGTGTACCTTTCTTTGTGGAGGCAGCCCTCACTTCTTCCTCAGCAGTTTCTGATTGTTAAAAAGAAAAACATTTTTAGTCTCCTTTTTATGAAAAATGAATCTATTCTGTTGTGAAGTGAAAAATTTAAATAACTTTTAAAAAACAAATCGGCAATAAACAACTTAAAAATATTCAGTCATATTTAGGAATTTCCCAGAAATACTTCAAAAAGTTGCATTTTCAGGATGTTGTTTTCATTTGAGAAATTCATTAATAATTTTACATATTTTGTGCACTATATCCAATTTACTTTTTAAAAATGCAATTTAAGATGATCTATGAGCAGGACACCAGAAAAAAAGTGACCAGAGAAACTTCTAAAAGCTCCTGTAGGTGTGATGTTTAGATGACCCAGTGCTTACATTCTGTATACATTACTAAATTCTAGTTTTTATTGATTTATTTTGTTTATTTGTGCCTTTTTCATCATGTTTATTTCTACCTTTAGATCTAGTTCAAATTTTCAACTGATTCAAATGTAACCAAACGAATCTGAGTCCGAACTCCCCCTCACCCTGAACCGGAGCTGCAGCAGGCTGAGCTTCAGCAGCTGGAGTCGGGACCTCAGGCTGAGCAGGAGCTTCCTCTTCTTTTGGAGCTTCTGGCTGCACAGGCTGGAGTAGTTGAGCTGGATCTGGTGGAGGCTGCATCATAGGCTGCACTAGTGGATGATATGATTGATACTGTGCGTACAGTGGCTGCATCGGCGGCTGAGGAGGCTGTTGTTGATAAACGGCCTGCATAGGTGGAGCTCCAGGATGGACAGGGTGGGCGGTCAGAACAGGAGCAGACGGAGCTGAAAATGAGGCAGTTATGTGGCTATCTTCTAGCAGACCACTGGTCAAAATATACTGAAGGAATGGTGACTTCTCGTAAATATGATAATATAAATACCTGACGTAGTAGGAGGAGGATATGGATTGTCTGTGACTATGTGATGAACTGAAACACACAGAGAAGATTGGCTTTAGTGAAGCACACAAAGATGTGCAGATTTTTATTGACCCTATATGATAACGCTTCAGTGCATTATGGAAAACTTGATGACTTACCGTACCAGCCTGGTGGGGATGGGCAGTAGACTGGTGCAGGTCTACAAGGACCAACTGCAGCAAAATCAGTATACATGTAAATGTTGATTTACGTCATCCAAAGCAAAGATTTGCCATAATAACAAGTACTCACACAAAATCCTTTACTTTTTATCAAATAAAAATAATAATGAAAATGTTGATAATTTTATACCTTCTTGTCCAGAGTCTGTGACCTGTTCTTGCTTTTTGGTCTCTGTCTCTGTGAATGAAGATGCTTACATGAAAAACAACAACTGCTTTATAATTTATAGCCCTATGAATCTTTAATACAGTGTGTCCCTTGCTTACTTGCTTTCAAAACCTTTGTCTTTTCCTCTCGCTTGGCTTTTTTGGAATATAAAACATACAATTATTTAAATTCATAGATTTAAACAGATTTGTGAAAAGGTCCACTGATGATTAAGACTATTGTTTGGGATAAGTCATAGTACCTCTTAGAAGAGGAGGAAATCTCCGGATCTTTGCGATTTTCTGAGGCAGATTTGAAGTTCTGGGAAGAGCTGGATATGACATCGTTGTGTTTATAACATCATATGAAGACAAGTGCCAATAAAAACATAATTTTAAAGACAAAAGTGATATAAACACAGGTGATCAATGCTACCTGTCCTTTTGGGCTTTTCGTCTGTCTTTACAGTCTTTACAGCTTCCCGCTCTTAAAATGAGATAAACAAAAAATGGTTACCTAATGAATTATCTCTGCATTGCGACACTTAATTAAAGTGCCAGTTTATATTATAGTCATGCAAAAATATGCAAATTTTAGAGATTTGGAGACCCTCCTGCCCTGATTTGCCCCTAGCCAAGCTTATGGTGGTTACTTTAAAACAGAATTATGACAATAAAATTACCTTAAATGAAAAAATAATTGATCCATTAGCAGTTTTGTCTAATTGTGTCACTGGGGATATCTTAAGTCAGAACATTTTTTTTTTTTTTTACCATTACCTTTTCTCCTTCTCACAGCAGAGACCCTCCTGGGAGCATCTGAAAATACAAACAAAGCTGAAGCTACAAATGGGAGGAGGAAACAAAGCTTTTCACACTCTATGTACTCCTGACACTGCATACAACACACAATAGGGTATATACAGTAGCTGCATAATTACACCACACAACTCATAGAAAAATGAGTAAAATATCTATCCCATACAGTGAAACACTTGTGTTGTTTTAAGAGCATGACGTGATGATACCATGTGAGTAGTAGATCTGTAATCTAAAAAAAAAAAAAAAAATAAATTTTTTTTTTTTTGC
>VUQH01039367.1:27320-42032 GCA_015106775.1 Etroplus canarensis
TATCTGTAATCTAAAAAAAAAAAAAAAAATCAGCTTTTTGTTCTTATTGCAAGAGATGATTTTTGTAAGAATTCCTGACATTATACGTGGGATCTTTCTAGCTTTAGGAACTACAAAAAAAAACTTGAATTACAAGGAAGAAGGGAAATACAAGGGCCCCATAGAGAAGAGAGACAAAGGGCATCTAGCATCACTTTTTAACTTTACTTTCACTCATTTTTTTTCTCCTTTTTTGTTGTGTTGTTATTTAGGTTAGAAACACCATCACTTTAAATTATACATTTAGAAATAAGAATAATTAGTTAGAGGTAGAAAAAATGTAATAGTTCTGGTTAGCGTACATGTTTGTGTTCTGTTAGGTGTTAAGCAGCTACAGTTCTCATTTTGAAGAAGCACAGAAAGTTACAGTGATGTGAAAAAGAAAGATTTTTTTATGCCTACATCCTTATTTCTTCTATAGGAATTAAGAGGTTATTAGCAGCCAGGTGCTGCTAATCAAATGCACTTGATTAGTTCATCACAGGCAAGTGTGGCCACTTTGTTCTGGCACTTTGCTTGTATGGAGAATTAAGGTGGGTTTATACAAAGACATAATTTTCCCAGGAGAGGACATAGCAGCAAATTTAAAAAAAAAAACAAACAAACAAATAACAAGAGCTATATCTCAGACTCTACAGGCCTCAGTCAGCATATTGAAGGTTAATGTTCATGGCTGTATGGTTAGAAAAAGAATTAAATAGAATGGCTTGCATGGAAGAAATGCCAGGAGAATGACTCTTCTCTATAAAAAAGAACATGGCACCATAGCTTAGGTTTGCAAAGATGCATCTGAACAACAAACGACTTCTGGAAAAAGGGACAAATGAGACCAAAGTGAAGATGTTTGACCACAACGCACAGTGTCATGTTTGGTGAAAACCAAACGCAGCATATCAGCACAAACATCTGATACCAAACAGTCAAGCGTGGTGGTGGAAGGGTGATGATCTGGGCTTGTTTTGCAGTCACTGAGTTGACCGTGAACTGCTCTATATAGCAAAATATTCTACAGTTAAATTTGAGGCCATCTCTGCAACAGCTAAAGCCTGGCTGAAACTGGGTCATGCAACAGGATAATGGTGACAAACACAGCAGCAAATCAAGAATCAGTGTGTTTTAATGGCCCAGTCATAGTCCAGACCTCAACCAGACTGAAATGCTGACCTCATTGAGTTTGTTTTTCACATAACTGTAGATTTTAAATACATGTGAGAACACTTGGTTTTCTTTGTTTGCAAACCAAGTGCAAGTCACTGCATTTATAGTAAAATTCAGCTATAGCTTGCGCAAGCATCCTGTACAGTCCTTTTCCAGGACAGAACAGATACAATATGATAGATCAATGCCCCTAATTTAAACCCTCATTGCAGTTATTTTTCAAATGCTCAAACTAAATATCAACTGTCATACACAGATATTAGTGCACTGAGTTTGGTGGTCCTATATGATCTCGTTAATGTATACTTCATTAAAATCTCTTCTTTTATGAAAATGTTCTTTTATCTTATGTTTCAATTAAAGGCTTCAGCTGTGTTTAAACAGAATAATATCTAATTTAAATTAAATTGAATGATAAAGCCCTTCACTGACAGTATGGCTTAATAAAAAGCTGATATAAGACTGTCACAAACCTTTTGCAGTCTTGGTGGCAGACTCTTTGGTCTTTGCAGAGTGCATACAGGGACACACTGAAAACACAAAGCATAACGTTAACCTTATCCTGAAAACAAATATGACAGAACCGTTGTAATTATCCTCAGGTTCTGACCTGTGGGTTCAGTCTTTGGTGCTGCCTCCTCTGGTTCAGGAACAGGTTTGATCACATCCACTGTTGCTTTCTCATCCTCACCCTCATCTTCTTCATACTCCTCTTTCTTATCTTCCTGTTCATCTACAGATTTCTGGGGCTTGGTGGCTGGCTCTTCATCCTCTCCTTCATCTTTCTCCTCGGGAGCAGCAGGCCGGCTGGAATCTGAAGGTGAAAGCAGAACGTGGCTCAAGAACAAAACTATCCTCATTTTTAACAGTTCACATAATAACGAACAAAGGGACAGGGAGGGGTTGAGGTTTTCTACCTTGGTAAAGATGGCAAAGCAATTAAAGAAATTTGAGCAGGAGATCTCATTCTTGGCTTTCAGGAAGAACGCAGTCATGTGAAAACGAAGTACGACCCACGATTCATTAGCATGTTGAACCTTTAGCAGCAATAACTTGAAGTAATCATTTTCTGTATGAATCTGTATCTCATGTCATTGCGGATGAATTTTGGCCCACTCCTCTTCACAATGTTGCTTCAGTTCGTTGAGGTTTGTGGTTTGATTTATGCACACCACACCCACCACAGCATTTCAATCAAACTGAGGTCCTCACTTTGACTGGACCATTACAGCACCTTGATTCTGTTCTTTTTCATCCACTCTGCTGTAGATGTGGTGGTGTGCTTGGAATCATTGTCCTGTTGCAGACAGACAGACGGCCGCACATTTGAATCTAGAATACTTTGGTAAACAGAGGACTTCACTGTCAACTCAATGACTTGAAAGGTGCTCGCGTCCTGTGGCTGCAAAATAAGCTCAAATCATCACCCTCCCACCACTGTGCTTGACAGTTTGCGGCGTTTGCGGTGATGTGCTGTGTTTGGTTTCCAAAGAATGTGATCCTGTGCAATATGGTCGCCTTGTCTCATCTGTCCAAACGACATTGTTCCAGAGGGTCTGTTCAGATGCAACTTTGAAAACCTAAGCTGTGGTGCCAGTTCGTTACAGGGAGAAGATGCTTTCCCCTGGCAACCCTTCCAAAAAAGCAATACTTTGCTCTTTTTCTAATTGTACTGTCGTGAACTTTAATTTTCAGGTGGGGAAGCAGGCCCCTCTCACCATGGAGGTTCCGGTGTAAAACCTCTGCCAGATTATCAATTCGGATCAATCGGCTGTAGCGACCCCTTGGGGAGAATGCAAGAGAGCAGCCAAAGGTACATTTTTACTGTCACGAACTCTAACATTTAGCATGCTGACCGAGGCCTTTAGAGTCTGAGATGTAGCTCTTGGGTTTTATTGTAATTTCTCTGAGCACTGGACATCTCTTGTCCAATAGTCAGGGGGAAGTCCATTCCTAGGAAGACTGTGGCATTTGATTAGCAGCACCTGGGTGCTGCTTGCCTTAGTCCCCTTGGAAGGAAATAGGGGTGTACTTAGTTTCTTTTTCACATGACTGTATGCGTGATGAAACAAGCTGCAATTCACTTACTACCCTTTACAGAGCTTTCAGTCACATTTCAGTGTTTTGGTAAGCTGTAAATTGTTTAAATCTTTCCAGTGTTTCATTTATTTATTTATTTAGTGGACAATAGGTTAACAGGGGAAAGACTGTCATTCCTGTTTAATATAGAAATAAATGCAGTGAAATATTTAAATAAGAGAGCCATTTTCATTGGAAAAGTAAAGCTAGACTACAGTATGTGGATAAGCAATTCCAATAGAATCGGATAAAGTAATAAAATAAAGATATAGAAAAATTTTCATGCTAAATATATTTACGTGCTTTAGGCTATGTTGGATTTGGCTTTTGCAACCAGGTTTTTTTGTTTTCACTGACCTGTAGATGGCAGCCTGAAGTCACAGATAATGAAGTGCTAGGACTGAAATACAGGGTATTTCAAAAAGATGGACCCGATTTCAATGCGGTATATTTCTTTATAGCAACATGGGACAATTACACAAAGTTACAAATGGTTAGTTCTGATCTTTTAAAACTCTATGTCCTGTCCTTTTATGTGGTAAACCTTTCATTCACGGGCAGTTTGTGGTTGCAGAGATGTAGTGATTTCAAATTGGGTCCATCTTTTTGAAACACCCTGTATTACCTACATAATATAATATAATTTTTATATTTAATAATTATTATTTTTTGCTGTGTAGACGTCTTTGTTTCTTTTTAAAAGGATTAAATACATTGCCAGCATTGCATCTATTTTTGTTGAATGAAAATGAAAATAAAAAGTTGAACCTCATTCATATTAACAGCTTTACAGAATAACCAATCCATTTAACTGCAGCAGCAGTAATGACTGAGTGTGTCTCACCAGCCTGTGTTGCTTCAGCCTCCTCAGTCTTATCTTCATCATCAGCCTGTTTCAGCTCGTCCCCTTCCTCATCCTCATCTGCCTCAGTCTTTGCTGCCTCCTCCTGGGCAGTAAGCGCTGCTGCAGCGGTAGCTACAAGTGCACAGTACAATGTAAATATTCATATATATCCATTTGTGAGAAGGAAATATGATAATGTTTGCCATCCTTCTTGTTTTCAGTCTGCATCAATAACACAGCAGAAAATCGTGGTTCCTTAACAGACAATCATAAAGCACAGACATGTCTGACATGTTTTGAACGAGAAGAAAGCTTGCCGAACACATGTGGAACCAGACAAACACAAAAGATATCAAAAGTAAATCATGACTATATGTGTGCTGACTCAGCGGGGAAACCTTTCAATGAGAAATGCTGAGGAAACTCGGGCTAACAGCATTTTATTCCAGTCCATGCACACCACAAACCGGTGCAGGAAAACAGGTACAAGTCTTTGACCTTCACAATTTTCTGGGTGTGGACCTCCTGACCGCCTACCTAATTTGTGTAATGCTCAAAAGAAATCCAGGCCCATGTACACTACATGGACAAAAGTATTAAGCCACCTAAGCCACCATTCTAAGGAGCATTTGTGACGTCAGACACTGAATTTGGATGGGAAGGCCCAGGCTTGCAGTCTCCTTTCTAGTTCATCCCAAAGGTTTTGGATGGAGTCAGAGAACTCATTCAGTCATATCTTTATGGAATTATGGGCCTTCCCCAAAGTGTTCCCACAAAGCTGGAAGCACAGAGTCACCCAAAATGTCTTGGAAAACTGAAGCGTCAAGCTTTCCCTTCACCAGAACTGAGGGGGCCCAGGCCAACCCCAGAAAAACAGTGACATAGCATTATCTCTCCTGCACCAAACTGCTACATGCCAGAGGAGGTCTGGAACACAAACCCACTTAACTTTATGTGTGCTGCCAATTTGTGGCTGAACTGCTGTGGCTCCTAAACGCTCTCACTTTGTAATAGTACCGCTTACAATTGATCACGGAATATCCAGGAGCGAAGAAATTTCTCAGACTGATTTGTTGCAAGAGCAGCATCGCATTCCTGTCCCACACCATCATTTTTTCACCGATGCTTGCAAAGGCAGACTACATGGCTAGGTGCTTCATTTGATACACCCTCGGCAATGAGACTGAAGCAAACACCTGAGTTCATTTTAGAGGTGTGACCTGCACATTTCATAACAACTAAACTTAATATTTAAATCAGAATCAGAATGCTTTATTAATCCCCAGGGGGAAAATAATGCTCAGCAATACCTGCCATCAAAATTTCATCAGCACCATCATCGTCTTCTTCATCTTCATCATCTTCATCATCTTCTTCATCCTCACCAGCTAAAGACTCTGAGGTGACTTCATCTTTATCAATGTCAGCCAGTTTTTCTCTAAGCTCCTTTTCTTCTTCATCATGTAATTTGAACTCAGAGGAGCTAGTATCAACATCTTCATCCTCAGTTGTGTCATAAGCGTCACTCAAGACTGTCTCTCCAGCAGATTCCTCATCTGTTTTAAGTGAAATGTCATCATCATCATCATCATCTTCATCACCTAAGACGCCGCTGTCTGTGCTGGCAAGGGGAGGAAAGTCAGCTTCTTCCTCCTCTTCTTCTTTATCATCGTCATGGATGACCTCTTTAGTCACATCATCAGGTTTGTCATGAATCTCTTCATGGTCAAGGTCAAGGTCAGTGTCATCATCTTTAAGATCTTCCTCATCCTCATCATCTGCAAAGTGTTCTGAGGATGCAACAGAGATGTCCTCGTCTGATTGGTCCAGATCATCATCTTCTTCATCAGTGTCTTCTGCGACTTCTGTAGGTAGAGGAGAAAGATCTTCTTCTTCTGCGAGTTTAAGATCAAGATCTTCCTCATCTTCACTACGAGCTGCAACAGGAGGAAGATCAAGATCCAGGTCGTCACCAGTGTCTTCTGCGATGGCATCGTCGCTATCAGTGACACCCTCAGCTAATCTATCATCTTCATCATCTTCTTCATCATCTTCCTGCTCCTCCTCCTCATCACTGGAAAGAAGTTCATCGTCACTGGTTTCATCTTCATCGTCTTTCTCTTCATCTTTTTCATCATCTTCATCAGATAGAGTTACGTATTCATCACTGTCTGCAACTCCAATAGGTGCATCAGACTCAGAATCAGGAGACACTTCATCCTCAGAAGTGGAAATGGGTTCAGGAGAGATTTCATCCTCTTCCTCTTCTTCCAGTTCTTCACCTTTCTCCTCCTCTTCCTCCTCCTCCTCCTCCTCCCCTTCAAACTCCTCCTCCTCCTCTACTTCTTCTTCCTCCTCCTCCCCTTCATACTCCTCCTCCTCCTCCTCTATGTCTTCTTCCTCCTCCTCCCCTTCATACTCCTCCTCCTCCTCTTCATATTCCTCTCCATACTCCTCTTCATATTCCTCTTCTTCTTCTTCCTCCCCCTCCTCCTCCTCGTCCCCAGCTTCCTCTACTTCATCTCCTTCTTCTCCCTCTGCTTCACCCACCTCCTCTTCCTCCTCAGCTTCAACCACTGGCAGTTGTTTTGTTGCTTGCATCCCTATGACTGTAACAAATAAAACAGGTTATTCAAATTATCCGAGTAATAAACTAATTAAAACATACACTGCAGTTTTTCTCTAAATTATACTCAACCAACGCCAGAAAGATAAAACTGAAGCGTCGCACTCATGAACGTGACCCACAGGGCCGTCATATTATCATTACACATCTGCAATCACAATGACCATATCACAACATCGAGGGAAAATGTAAAGAAAAAGAATCTAGTCATCTTTAATTTTTAATTATTGCAGTGTTTTGTGTATCAAGACACTTAACATAGTGCTGAACATGGTGGCTGTGGTGTGGTGTTGGTTACAGCTGACCTTTTAAGAGTAAATGGTGCGCTAGCACCAAGAAACTTAGGGTAGGAAAGGATATAAAGGTTAGAAGATTATTCACTATGTTATGTAAAGGCAAAAAAGAGGGTGGAGGGCAATGAAACTGAATGAAACACCTGAATTTAGTGATTAAGAGGTGCGGCCTAATACTTTTGTTCATATAGTGCGTCTAGCAGTGAAAGTGAAAGCAGTGAAAGAAATGAGAAGAGGTACGGACCTTTAGTTCGTGATGGTAGAAATTCTCCTGCATGAGAGAAAAACAGAAATCTATTAAAATCAACACAAAAACAATCACAACATCCAGACTCAGATGCATCAAACATGCCACAATTTAGATCCCAATTAACACACAGCTTTAGTACAAGTTGAAAAAGCTTAGTAGCAGCAGTTAGCATAGAAAATTAGCCAGAAACAAACCCAAATATGAAAAAACTGAACTGTATTAGCAGAGTTAAAAATGAGAAGTAACACACTAGCCTTTCTACAGTTGGGTAACTTGGGTTATTGTCTATTATCGCCTCTATTAGTGTAGTGTTATGGGGTGTAAGGACTGGACTTATCACCACTACTTGAATAAGTTTCCTAATGAAAATCCCCAGAAATATTAAATACCTTTTGTTCTCTTACTTTTCACCTCCACTTCATCATCCTCATCCTCCAACCAACTTGAATCTTTGAGATGGTTCATAGATACAGTCAGATTGAATCTAGCACCACAATAACAATCAAGCCGCTGGGCACGTTGCCTCCTTTTTAATGTTTGTCTCAGTCACACAAGCTAAGCCTTTAAGAAATTGCAGAAGCCTTGACAGTATGTCTAAAAATGCAATGCAGTATAGAACAGCACATGTAATGCAGCACAGCATGAACAAGAAGTCCAAAAAGCAGCAAACAAGCCTTTTTCATTTCCTATTCTGCACACGTGTGATCATTTGCATAAGAATTGCAGTCGAGGGCAGCATTAGTACAAACCTTTTTTTCTCACTGCATATAGATGTCCTAGAGAAGAAGAAAGGGACAAACTGCAATCACACTGTTTCCAACATGCTCACAAAACAGCTCGTAGCTTATAGATACATGAAATGCAATGTACCTTCGTCTTCTTCAGGAGCGATCAGGTTGGCAGCGAATCTGAATATTCCAGAGATTATGTTTGATGATTCCTCCACTGCATCGTTCATCACCTTCTTGGGGTCTGAGCTGATCTTGCTGAGGCCTCCTGGTGCAGCACGGATGTGAATACAGGCACAGGAACAAACCATTTGGTTCAGCAACTCATTTAGTTGGATTAAAGTTGCTCTTGGCCAGCCCCAACAAACCAATTTCAGTAAGAGTTTCTCAACTCTTATTGTTAATTTTCCTCAGTGCAGACAAAGCTGTCATTCCTCCACAGTGAGGAAACATCAAAAAGCATCAAGTCCGAACTGGGATGGGGCTACAGAAGCTGAGCTCGGAAAACTGAAATCTACATTTCAGGAGTTGTCAAGTTTACTTTTAGAAATAGGAGTAACCCGCATTCCAGTTCAGCCACCACAGAGGAGCATATTGCTGTGCAAAAAGCATTTCTAAACCATACTGATCTTCATTCATCAAGTTGTTATTAATTAATTTATATTTAAAAGTGTTTAAATGAATGTGTTTGTTTCAGTGGTGGAATTTGGGACTCTGGAGCGGTTCATTAAGCAAAAGACAAGAGCCTCCCATTCTTTGATGTGTTTGCAAGACAATTTGATGAAAGAGGGCCTTAGTTCCCAGTGCCCAAAACAAATTTTAACTTGAAATACAAAAAGACCTGCAAAACATATAACTATAATATGCACTAGGATATACAGAAAACATAGAAATGCAGCCGAACAAATAGAGCTGTTAGCTGCCTTTAAAATCCAGAGACTTCAGGAGAGCTTGATTTGTCTGTTAAACACACCTGAAGTTCAATCATTTTTAAACCTGATTTTTTATTTTTATTTTTTTTTACACAGAAATATGCAAGTAACAAAACAAATAAAACATAGGAAACCCAGCAGGAAATAATGCATTTTATATGTAGTAACTTTTCCATCCAAACCCTACAAACTACCATGACTGAATACCTGGAAAACTGCCAATGTCAAGCATGAGGGCAGTAACAGACAGAAAGCAGCCTGTAGCCTACTTTACCATCCTTCTACAGATCTACTGGCTGTGAAGGACTTTCTAACATTGATGGCTAACTTTAGCTGTCAATGTTAGGGAATTAGTAATATTTGGTTTTTTGTATCAGCATCCTGAGAAGAAGAATCTTGTCTGAGGAGTTAGTAGCAGATAAGGTGCCTTGCCTCTATGCCCTGAATCCTTTAAAACCTTCCTGATGCCAGGATGTGGGCGACCTGGTTGGATGAGAAACACAGCAAAGAGTTTGAACACAGTGGTGAAGCTTACAAGAGGGGAATGGATGCAGAAAAGAAGGTGAAAGGAAAGGTGCTGTAAGCTAAAGTATTTGTCTTCATGCCAAGGTTGTTTTACTTAACTAAAACTAAAAACTGAAACTAAGTATTTAAAAAAAATAGCTAACAGAAATTAAGATAAAAACTTTGGAGGAAAATGAAAACAAAGATAGTTTTAGTTTTGTTTTTTTTTCAGGGTAAAATCGTCAGTGCAACCATGATAAAGAGCTACTGAACTGAAACTAAACATGTTTAAACAGTCAAATCTAAAATGAAATGTCATGAATTTAAATGAATACTGTGACAACATGGTCCAAAGAAAAGTTGTAGTTCTCGTTAGAGTCAGTGAAAACACTGATGTGTCCTCATGCCATCTATTTCAAGATGAAACTGATAATAAGGAACATTTGATTAACAATACTGTTAGGTATGGAAATTGTTCTGGTGCTGCTAGGCTATTCTGGACTTTTGAGTGTGTTGCTATTCAATTAGTGTGTGAGGATCGTCTATAATAATTAAGAATTCATTTTGATATTTGTGGCAGGGTTAGGAAGTCGAGTGGAGCAAGCATTGTTTTTAATATGAGGAGAAAATGAAACAATGCTTGCAGCTTATTGGTGTTACTGTTACACAGTAACATATGAAGAGGTAAAATTAGCAAGGTTTAAACCAGAGGCATCCAAAACAATCTGTGGTAAGTAAAAACATTAAGATATGAAATCAGAGCAAAAGAAGGAAAAGGAAAGCTGTGAACAACACCTGTGATGAAAGAGCAATATATATATATACACTGTAACACAGAAAACAAGACAGAGGGAGAAGGAGAAACATTTCAGGCCACATTGGAAGAGCTCTTTAGTTATGTTTTGAGCTTTTACCTGAGGCATCAACAGTTTCTTCTAAGCCTGTTTCAATGCTGCTGCGTTTAACTGTTTGATGTGATTCAAGAAATCTGAATACTGCAGCGTCTGCAGACAGCAAACTAATTTGTTCAACTTAAAGTGCAATAAACTGATCTCTAAAATGAAATTCTCAGAGTCATCTTTTTTTTTTTTCTTCTTGGGGAGTCTCACCTACACACAACTGCATAAATTTCCACAAGATTTTAGAAAAAATGAAAGATACATGCAGCCAGACGGATGACACGTTTACCTCGAGGCACACATTATTGTTATTTCTCTACTTGTCCTAACTTTGTGCCATACGTTTTTTACTATCACTTTTTTTTATTCATTCATTCATTATTATTTTTATTTTATTTTTTATTTATTTTTTTAATTGTTTTACCTCTGCCAAAGAGGTTAGGTTTCATTTGATCTCAGATTGGCTCAAAAATGTTACCAGTGGTGAGACTTGGCCCTACTTAGAATTGAAGAACTTCTGGGATCAATCCAGAGTCAGGATTCTATTTGTTTTTTGTTTTTTTTTGGTTTTTTTTCATTGAAGGACTCTTCAATATTGCAAGATAGAGCAAATTTGGTATTATGCATCGTATCAAAACAAATACAAGCTGTAAAGAAATGATAAAAAAAAAAAACAACTTGCAGATATCAGCTTTTTGAAAGTCAACTTTGTTTTAGTATTTAAAGAAATACAAATGTTTTACCTCAGGAAAATGTCAAAATTCAAGGTTTGTTCAGCAGAGGTATGTAGTTGTGGACTGTTCTTTTTGAATATTTATTAAAACAGGAAGTGAAAACTATAACTAAGTTATAACAATCTATTTTGTCAGAGTGTCTCGAGCTAACATTAATCAAACATGTTTTTTTCATGGCAGGAGGACCTGTAGCTCCTGGAGAAAATCCATGCAAATACAGGAGAACATTTGAGCTCTACACTGTAGGGTCCTACCTAGGTTTGAACCCAGGTCTCTCTTTCAGTGAGAGAACAGAACCAAAGAGCCACCCTGCTGCCAGTATACAGCCTTAGAATACAGAAACATTTGTCCATAAACAATTATTTTTGATGTGAATAGACAAGTTTGTTTTATAGTTGTAAAGAATATAAGTTCAAGAACCTCTGATTAATAAATCAGGATTTTTAGACACCTTGCCTTTTTCAGTAATTACATCAGATATTCTGCACGCTTACTATCCTGTGAAAACACAACTGCAAAGAATCTATTTTTCATGAGAAATGAAAATAGGCCTGTTTTTAGATTTATGACCATGCATGTCTTGAATAATCTAATCAGTTTATAGTCAGCTTATAATAAACCATTAGAATACTTAAGATTAATAATAAGAGATAAGTCCTAAAAAGGAAACCTGCACCAAAAAAATGCAATGAAGATAAAATACATATTTAACCAGAAATAACTGCTTTGAAGCATTCTGGCTGTAAGGTTCATGCTACACATCTAATGAACCACCATTTCCCCTGCTATTTGCAGCTACTTGGGTCAGAACTGACCCACATTTTGTTGTTCATCAGTGAATCAGAGCCTCATAAGTCAGATGACTTCCTGTTTTAGCAGGTGTACCAACAAAATGTCATTTTCAACTCTGAAACTTTGGCACTCCTCTTTCTGTGAAAGAGGTGACATTGAGTAAAACTGAAATGAAACTGAAATGCTGCCCTTACCGTACCTGAAATAGTCTTGTAGTCCATCAGATCAAACATAATGACGAAAACACAAGACCATGTAATGATAAGAGCCAGAACCAAGATCCAGGCCAGTGGGGAGCTGAAAGTGGAGTAAAGGTCATCTGTAAAAGTTTTCTTGGACACCCGTACAGGTGGTGCTCCGGCGTCTCCGTTCTTATGGTCGATGACCATGGTGGTGGTCGATGTTCGTGCTGAGGAATAAAACATATGAAACTTTGGTGAGATACACTGTATGGACATAATTTTTTAATTTTTTTTCCCCCGAATGGTCTAAGAAAATCAGTAAAACTTCAAACTGAATACAGAAAGTACTGTTTCATATGAATACATATTTATTGAATTTTTTACTCAAGGCTGCTGTTGGTACAATCATGGCCTGTTTTACCGCTCATCGGCAAGAAAATCTAACTAAGTAATGATTAACCACGGCCTTGCAATATATAAAACTCATGAATGCTGGAATAAAGCTGTTTCATTACATATTTAATATTTTCTCTTTTTTTAATACTTTCTCTACCAAATTAAAGGCTGACTAAATAATAGAAATCAGATTCTGACACAATACAGTTTAATATCAAAGAACTACGACCTTCAAAATGTCCATGTTCAAAATGTTCACCAGCCTCTCTGATATTCATCCATTGTTAGACCTTTTTTGTTCCCATTTCTTTCACTGAATCTATGAAAAATGCCAAAGATGATACAGTTTCACAGGCATAAAATAGAATTTGCACAAGAACTGGACTGAAAATGAGTGGCAACATATCTTATGGAGTGTTGAATGCATCTGAACGTTACCGAAGCAGTGTGGGATCATACTGACAGAGAACGGAACAAAAGGCAACCGACATCCAAAGAAAAGCCCTGGAATGTCCTTCAAGAAGCCTTTAGAACTATTCCTGAAGACTACTAAAAGAAATGACAAGAAAGTTTGGCTAAGGGAGTTCGGACTGTGTTGAAGAATAAAGGTGGTCATACCAAATATTATATTTCAAGCTGGTTAGAATTGTACAAACTCTGTTTTTGCCTAATGTACATTGCACATTTCAGTAAACTGAACCTAAATATAAAGAACTGAGGGGTGACTCAAGTCTTCTGCACAATATTGTAAGCTAGAATTTTTCGAGTTAACTATCACTAAGTAGTATCATTTTTATTGACATCTCAAAAATAATTACACACAGTACACAGACTGGTTCTGTTAGAAGCTGGGTGTAGATTTCAAAGAATGTGTTGTGTGAGATATGTTCAAGGTAACTAAAGGTTTCCTTCCTACTTAATCCTAAGTTGTTTTCTAGACGAATTAAGGTGCTACCTACCTGCTAAAACGTTATTCTGCTTTTACAGTGTTGACCCTTTTTGCATAACTTAGCTAACTAGTCACACTTTCTCCTTATTCAAATTTATTTAGTGTTTATGTTTAAATACACGTTCTTTTTAGTGTGGACTTTAAGTCCCTTTCAGTATGAATACATTTTAATCATTCTAATTAATTTTTAAAATTGTATTTAGTTTCAGAGGCTAAAATTTTTCGGGGATATTCGTATGTACCCGTGGAGAGAGATAAGTTAACCTTCACTCTCAGAGGGTTTAAACAGTTACTAAGTCTTGTTAGTATAACTTTCTTAATGTGGATTTTATGTGTGTGTGTGTGCTCATTTTATTATTTTTGCAGTGCATTATTTTGATAGGACTCTGTTTCATAAAACGTACGGTATAAAGAGTGCGTGATGTCTCATAAAACCAGTCACTGTGCAGTTGTTCATGTTTCTGTGGGTGTGTTGAGCTCAGACCACCTGTTGACTCTCTTCAGCTGGCTGTTGGCAGCTACTGTAAAGTACTCTGTTACTGCTGACTCAAACAACTTAGCAGCACTCTAAACACACATGGAGCAATGAGGTTAGACGGAGGTGTGTGTGTCTGATTCCTTCTGGTCTGTTCAAACATGAGTGACAGCTTGTGAAACCTTCCAGAGGCCACTGTGAAACCACTTTAGTGGCACCAGTGGGCATAGGTACTCCTGGTCCCCAGAAGATTATCGGTTGGCGCTATGGAAACCCATCAACATCTCAAATTCAGGATTCAAGATTTTCATTGCCATTATGCCAACATGATGAAATTATAATTACAAACTCACAAACTGTGAAACATTACAAATAAGAAATAAGTGGTGACATATATACAGTGGGGCAAAAAAGTATTTAGTCAGCCACCAATTGTGCAAGTTCTCCCACGTAAAAGGATGAGAGAGGCCTGTAATTTTCAGCATAGGTACACTTCAACTATGAGAGACAAAATGAGAAAGAAAAATCCAGAAAATCACATTGTCTGATTTTTAAAGAACTTATTTGCAAATTATGGTGGAAAATAAGTATTTGGTCAATAACAAACAAGCAAGATTTCTGGCTCTCACAGACCTGTAACTTCTTCTTTAAGAGGCTCCTCTGTCCTCCACTCGTTACCTGTATTAATGGCACCTGTTTGAACTCGTCATCAGTATAAAAGACACCTGTCCACAACCTCAAACAGTCACACTCCAAACTCCACTATGGCCAAGACCAAAGAGCTGTCAAAGGACACCAGAAACAAAATTGTAGGCCTGCACCAGGCTGGGAA
>VUQH01039370.1:0-10674 GCA_015106775.1 Etroplus canarensis
GAGGAAGAAAAATGGTTCATGGTTTTCAAAAATGTATAGACATAAAATCTGAAAAGTGCGGTGTGCATACATATTTAGCCCCCTTGAGTCAATACTTTGTAGAACCACCTTTCACTGCAATTACAGCTGCAAGTCTTTCGGGGTCTGTCGCTACCAGCTTTGCACATCTAGATACTGACATTTTGCTCATTCTTCTTTGCAAAACAGTTCAAGCTCAGTCAGACTGGATGGTGTCTGAAGAGCAATTTTCAAGTCTTGCCACAGATTCTCAATTGGATTTAGGTCGGGACTTTTACTGGGCCATTCTAACACATGAATATGTCTTAACCTAAACCGTGCCACTTTGGCTCTGGCTGTATATTTAGGGTAATTGTCCTGCTGGAAGGTGAATGTCCGCCTCACTCTCAAGACTTTTGCAGGCTCTAACAGGTTTTCTTCCTAGATTACCCTGCATTTGGCCTCATCATCTTATGATAAACTTTGATTATGACAAGCAGACAGCCCTATATACACACAAGATGACTCGAGTCACACTGGGGGAAAAAAGCTGTCAGTTCCAGACATCCAATGATTACAACCTACAATTTAAATAGCCAAAGAGCCAGATCTACTGTCCTTCAAACAAGATCAGGTGAAAATAGTGGTCTGCCATACACAAACAACAGCTGTATAGAGTAATTTGGTGGCTGACATTTTAGGTGCAAAGCTAACTCTTTCCTGGTCATATTTGTTATTTGTTATACCAATTTAAATTTAATACACAAAAAGACATGCCAAAATTCCTTATTTGTGTGTTTATGCGATCCCAAACTTGTAATTATTGGTTTATATATTTAAAATATATACTACATGGTTAATATTTCTCACATAATGTAAAATGCTAAATCAAATGTTTATTTTAAAAAACATAATGTAAAGTGGAGTATATGTAATAAGTTAAAGTCCTTAAAGGACTAGTGTGTCTACCAGTGAGAGTGCAGATTTCAACAACTGAACACTCCCCTCCCTTTCTATGGTGGCTCTCAGAAAAAAAAAGGAATCTTCCACAAACACATCCACAAGTATTTCCAGTCCAGAGGTTTGTGTATGTAGATATAATTAGGAATTAGAAATGCAATTGAAGATTTAGGAATTAGAAGTTCAGTTTTTACACTACAAAATTAAGAGATTATAGCAAGTGAGTATCGATAGCCATTCAGCATAAAAGAAATGTGAAAGCTAGTATTCAAGTCTGTTTATCCATTCTGAGTTACTGAGTAAAATATGGCGGTGTAACATGGTAACTCCAACAGGAGGGGACCCGCTAACATTGTTTATACAAATATCTTTTTGTAAGTGAACAAATACACTATTATTATCACTCTAGGATAATAATAGTTGAGCACATTTGCTCAACTACCATACCTTTAAAGGTATGGTAGTTGAGCAAATGTGCTTTGTTACTTGTAAGCATCATCAAACCAAAAGTGTCCATTTCGATCCCAAAGTGGGTGTCTCTGACTTTCCCCTTGAAAACTCTCTCTATTAGACTAATAAGTATGCAGGTTATGTCAGTTACCCAACTAACAAAATTAATCCCAAATGAATGTTGCTTTTAAACCCCCTTAAATCCCAGAGCATGCACCATCAAATAAATGCCCCTCAGAGGTTCACTCTTCGGTTGAGTTACAGCCAAATCCTCCAACAAGTACAAGGCAAGGTTTGACCCAAGCTTAATTCCGAATGCACAGGAGGAAAAACATAATATTGTCATGACTTCCATCTTTCATCTGTACAGAACAAAAATATAAAACAATACAAAATACAAATTATTTGCTCAGAACTATAGTGGGTGTTTTTTTATGTATCAATTTATTTATTCTGTCCAGGCTTTTTTATGTGATGGTCATCTCTCATCGGGATCAATTTTGACTGAGTGAGGTCTGTAAGCATACTGGTGGTGCATCAAACATTGACAACCACAAATAAAAAAGGACAATAAAACTTAATATTCCATTTAGAAAAGTATGACCAAATCCTTCATAAGAAAGGCATTGAGGGATCTGTGGCAAGACATAGGACACAACAATCAAAGGGACACACTGTCAGCAAACAGGAATGAGGTGAAGGTTTTCAAAGGGAAATACAGGGGGATGTTTTTTCAAAAAAAAATCAAGATCACTAATCAACTATGTAATATTAAAGTGTGTATCAGATAAATGCAACATACGTCAGGTTCTAACTCATCAGAATCAAAATCCTTTATTAATGCCAGGGGGAAATTGTATAATCCAGACAATATCGTCAGGTGTAACAAATGAGGTGTAAAAGAGTAAGAGTTTTATAATCCAGAGTAGAATAGTTTACATCATAAGACACATATGGCAGGCTTTTCATGGAAATTCCAAGGGATTTCAGGGGCACGTGAGAAAATGAATAAATTAAAATCTTTACTTGTCTGAAAGAGGGAAAACCAGAACATACCACAAGGTATTATTTTTACTACTTTTTCATTCAGTCATATAAAGCTGCGACGCTACACCATCCGGTACAGTAGGTGGCGGTATGTACCAAAACATGTTGATTTGAGAACGACAATAAACCCAGAAACAGATGAACCGTCTGCTCTAGATTGGATCGTCTAGAAGGACGCTCTCGTGTAATTGGTTGTTTTGTGAGTACTGTCCAATAAAGGCAATGAAGGTTCCCATGTAAGTTCACAATCTATACATCACTTTAAAACATTTGTTTCAGGTTGGTACACAAAGCTTTTGGAGCCAGTTGTGCTCTCGCTCAGGTGTTTTAAATCATCAGCAAAGCAGTTAAAAAAATTATTTCATAAAACAAGCAGCTTTGCCAAGAAATTGGCCCATTTAGCCTTAGACCTTTTTAGATTACAGAGCATTAACAGTTGGCTACAACATGGAGACAAGGAGGAAACCCATTGCATAGATTAATAACTTCATTCAGTTTGTCCTGGAGGGTTGTTGGAGGGAGAAAGCTGGGGCAGGGAGAGTTTTAAATTGATCAACAAAGCAAGAACAGAAGAAACCTTATCAAAGAGAGTGTTGTTCAGCTGTGCTGTGGCCTGTAGGACTATTTGGGAAGTTGCAACATGTCCATGTAGACATCAAGCTGCTGCATATTGAGGAAGGAAATATCTTCTTCTTCATTCAGCTGCTACCTTTAAGGGCCACTACAGCGGCTCATCTGCCTCTTCCTCACAACATTTCTTGCATCCTCTTCTGTCACTCCACACCTCCTCATGTCCTCCTTCACTACATCCATGAACCTGTCTGTGGTCTTTCCCTTTTCCTCCTGCCTGGCAGCTCCATCTCTCGCATAATTTGTCCAGTATATTCACCATCCCTCTGAACATGTCGAAACCATCTCAGCCTGCCTTTATCTCCAAACTGCTCAACCTGAGCTGTCCCTCTGATGGACACATTTCTAATCCTGTCCTTCCTGGTCACTCCCAGTGAAAATCTTAACATCTTCAATTCTGTCACCTCCAGCTCTGCCTCCTGTCATCTAGAAACCCAGTAGTATCTGTAGACCTTCCCTTTCATTCTTGCTGCTATCCTTATGTCACAAAGCACCCCTGACACTCCACCCACTCCACCTTGCTTGCACTCTCTTCTTCACCACAGTTGTGCACTGTCTGTTGTGTTGGATGGTTGACCCCAGGAATTTAAACTAGTCCACCTTCACTACCCCTACTCCTTGCATCTTCACTAGGGAACAGAAGTAGTGCAGGGTGCATGAGTTTAAATACTTGGGGTCAACCATCCAAAGCATTAGACAGTGAGGCTTACATGTGTTTTGTGACTCCATACAGATTTATTGGTCAAAAATTGCTCAAAAACGGCTCGTTTGATATTAAAGGTTGCCGAGCCCTATAGGACAAGGAGGCAGGTGAGCTGCTATGGAGACCCCTTAAAGAAGAAGAGAAAGCTGACTCAAGTTTTTACATATATTTTTAACTGCTGCTTATCCCTATCATGTGTCCCCTCATGTTTTAAAACATCCATGATAATTCCAGTACCAAAAAAGACAGCAGTCACCTGCTTGAACGATCATAGGCTTTTGGCTCTCACCCCTACACCTGCTAAATACATGGATAGACTGGTCATGAAGCTCAGCATAGGAATTCCACCAGCTTCCTAAGACCAGTACTAATTTGCCTACAGGTAGAACAGGCCAACAGAGGATATAGTAGCCTTGCTGCTCGACAGTACATTAGAGCACCTTGAGCTTAAAAACACATAGGTCTGCATGTGCTTTATCAACTACAGTTCTGCCTTTAATATGATACTGCCAGGCAAACTTGCCTCGAAATCGCAGGAGTTACATTTGAACACCTCATTGTGTAACTGGGTTTTAGACTTTTTAACAAACCGTACACAGACAGTTCAGTTTGGGAAGCACCAGTCATCACTAATGACTATTAGCACAGGTGTCCCACAAGGCTTTGTGCTTAACCCTTTGCTCTACACACTCTTCACATGACCGCTTCCGCTCTTATCCAACAAATTACATCTCTGTGTTTGCAGACGACACTACAGTGCTTGGCCTTATCGCAAGCAACACTGAGCCTGCTTATAGAAGGGAAGTAGACAACCTGCCAGTCTGTTATGAGGACCACAACCTGAACCTAAATGTAGGGAAAACAAAAGAGGGGACTGTAGCCTTTCAAAAGTCGAGCCTGAACTATCACGCCCCCTCTATATATTAGGGGGCAGGAAGTGGAATGGGTCAGTAACCTTAAGTTCCTAAGTGTGACATTAACAGAGGAGTTCTCAAGGGATATCAGCACAGCTTCAGTGGTGAGGAAAGCCCAACAATGTCTCTACAACCTCAGGAAGATGAGAAGTGAAACCCTGCCACAGAAGCTGCTAACTTCCTTCTACCGCTGCATCAAAGACAGGGTGTTGACTTACTGCGTGTCTGCCTGCTATTCTAGTTCCACAAAAGCAGAGCAAACAGCATTACAGAGAGTCATTAAGGCAGCAAGAAGGATCATCGGGTGGAGCTGCCTAATTTAAACTCCATCACTGCCTCCCGCTGCTTTGCAGCGCTCTCTTTGCATCCTAGGAGACCTGCCACATCCTGCCTGCTACCTGTTCCAGCTGCTCCATCAGGCAGGAGGCTCAGATCCATTAGAGCAAGGACTGCACGGACGACAAACAGTTTCTTCCCACAGGCAAGAAGACTTCTCAATCACTCGGCCTCCCTTTCCTCCATACTATCCCTCAGCTGATTCTGGACTGAGTTTTATCATCCCACACTTTTATATTTGCTCACCTCTTTATTGAGTTTTTATTATGTATATTTTTTATCACCATGATGCTGGAGATGCCGTGTTAGTTCATCGTTTTGATGGCAGTGACATTAAAGAACTTTGAACTTGAACTTTGAAAGCACAACCTGTCTTCATGCATTGCTATTGTTAAAGGTTAGAACAAGTAAAGGGCCTTATAAAGATTTGCTAGAGTGAAATTCTGTTAAGTGACTGTATCACAAATGGACAGCACAGACAGCTATTGGTGGCTAAAACCGGACAGAGGCAGTAATGCGTCATAATAGGATAGCAACTTCCTGGAAACCCCGCAAAGAAGAAGACGTTTCCTGTCGGCAAAAGCAACCAATCACAGCCTAGCAGCGCGTCCCCCCTGACTGATCCAGTCTAGCACCAAAGCATCCACTGAACATCTCTCTCTCTGACAGAAAATGGCTGACACGGAGTGTGGCTTTAATATCTTTTAAGTTTCTAAGATGTTCCGCGTTTGCGCGCGCACTGTTGCACTTAGCAGGTAAACGAAGATGTTTAAAAAGGCAAAAAGAGCAAACTTTCGACGGCGGAATGAGTCGGACGAGGATGAGCAGCAGGAGGAGAGTCAGCAGCCGCAGTTGGCGCCGACAATGTTCGGGCCTACAGAAATCCCGTTCATGGAGACTTCCAGCAACAACGCTAATGCAGCACCCAGCGGCACAGAGAGCTGCCACAGCAATGGCATTCAGGCTAACAGTGTAAGAGCTGTCAAGAAGGAAAAGAAGGGCAAAGAGACCGCAGCTGTGGCAGCACCCACGAAAGCCAGTTTGCTGAGC
Organism: Etroplus canarensis; assembly: GCA_015106775.1. Taxonomy (NCBI): domain Eukaryota; kingdom Metazoa; phylum Chordata; class Actinopteri; order Cichliformes; family Cichlidae; genus Etroplus; species Etroplus canarensis. The sequence goes on from VUQH01039370.1 coordinate 6,088, forward strand.
TTCGTCGATGACGAAGGTAACCTGATAAGCTAAAGCAGCGCTAAGCTAGCTAGCCAGTGCGCTGGAGTATTAACAAAACCAACCCGTTTCTTCTAATGTTAGCGAAGTTATATTTATCTTTTAGCAACTGTATAGACGCTCCCTGTGGCAAATCAGTCTTCCTTTATTCTTCTATCATCCCACGCTGTGCCTGGTTAACCACACTCACCACTGACTTTGTGCTGTGACATGTTTGTAAACAGAAGGATCCGAGGTGTTCCGAGTCAAGAAGTCCAACCACAGCAAAAAGATTGTCAAACAGCTCAAGAAGGAATACAAGGAGGATTTGGAGAGGTCTGGATGTGCCAAGCAGGATATCAAGTCAGGTTTGTGAAACCGCTGTCCATTAGGGGGACCAGATCCCAAAAAACCTAAAGTGCCATGTAGGGATTATTTTTAAAAATACAGAATGGTCTTTAACAGATTGTGTTGTACTGTTCTCATGCAACAGCCTGCTTACACTCATGTTTTCCTCTTTTTATCATCAAGAAAGAATAAGTGACACTGAGGGTGAGCCCAGGATTGGATATCCAAGGAAGAAAATAATAGGTATAGATCAAGCTACTTTTCTAGGCGCTTTTCTGGCCGTTCTTAAGTTAAACAGAATTACGCTCAATTGTTCTTGCTCATATGCTTTAGGTCACCCTTTCTACATTTTCTCAAGAATTGGGACCCTGGTACAGACAGTATGTTTGGTATTACCAGTGCTAATAAAATAGAAAGTACTGTTGCATTTTTGAATTTTAGGATTGAAAGGTATCATAACCCTCGGGTCTGGTGATATCCCTACTTGTCTATACTGTAAATGATTGGCTTTCCACTTAAAGCATATTTCTCTGCATTCCTGTTTTGTTTTTGTTTTGTTTTTTTCACTAGATGCTCCACCTCAGCCTACACTTGTCATAAAAGAGGAAGATGCAAGCAGAGCAAGTAGTGAGCAGGGGGAAGAAGAAATGGAGGTGGACAGTGCTGATGAACAAGAGGAAGATGCTAAAAGTCAAGGTGGTCAGGCACATACTCAAGTGTCCAGAAGCAACAACACAGGAGCAACCTTCAACACACTTTCCTCACTTGGCAGCTTGAGACCAGGTATAAGACACACTCTTTCACTGACATGCTGATCTGACATGAGGGTATAATCACTGAAGCACTCATAGGTGCACTTATTGGCAAATGTATTTATTTTTCTGATAGTTGTCAAATTTTTCAGTATATTATGTAACAAAAGATATCAGTGAGTTTGGTATTTCTTAAATTGAATTCTGGAGTAAAGGTGCACCCTTTATGACTGAGTGGTCCTCTAATCTCTTGTTAGTTTAACTGCATAACTACCCGCAAATGTGATATACTTACTGGTGTTTCTATGGGCAGCTGCACAATTTAGGTTAAAATTTATTTGTTTTTACCAAAGGGGAGATTCCTGATGCGGCATTCATCCATGCTGCCAGAAAACGACGGCAACTGGCTAGAGAGCTGGGAGGTGAAACCCCTCTAGTTGAAACAGAAGCTCCAAAGAAACGTCTGGTAAGAGAAGACCAAGATGCCAGTGATGACGAAGATGAGGAAGAGAAGAGGATCCGCTTCAGCGGTGTCAGGAACAAAAGCCAGAGACAAAAGATAGCTGAGGAGATAGGTACTGTGCTGAAATGGTTTATTTGCTGTTCACTGATTGCGTTGTACTGTTCTCAATCATTTGTCAATAAGGCATGAATGTCCTTTTCATGTGTATACAGGTATCGAGGGTAGTGATGATGAAGCATTGGATGCTGGTCAGGATGAGGAGGTGAGCCGTTGGGAGCAGGAGCAAATTAGGAAAGGAATCAGCATACCTCAGGTAAGGTGTACTAAATCTCTGAGCAGCACAATTTGTGATTGTTACTTTGTCTGCTGGACAGCAGCAGTGCTATTGATTTTTTAAAAATTGTCTTTTGTGCTGCTTTTGTTTCACATAACTAGGTCCAAAGCAGTCAGCCAGAAGACAACACCGTATACTACCAGAACAGCTACGAGAGCCAGCCCTATGGCTCTTCTTACAGCATGCCATTCACATACAGTACGGTGACCCCACAGCCTGGCAAGCAAACTGGACGAGCTGACAATGGTTCTGTTCACTTTGGGGCCCCTATTAGTGATCTAACCCCGGTATCCATTGATCTGGTAAAGAAACGCCTGCAGGATAGGTAGGTTCAGTAGAAGACTACAGCAACGTCTAATGTCAGTCTTCAGCTCAGCAGCTGCCATCTCTGTGTGCTGTGGTCCTGACGACCCAGAAAAACTACCCACAGATCTAAGGGCTACAGAGGCAAAAATACTGTCTCTCTTTTGTTTATTTTTGTTGGTGTAGCATAAAGTTGTTTTGTCTGCAGTGTTGGTAATGAAGATTAGACTAGCTTTGTTTTTCCTCGGTCCTATCTAACTCATCTGTACTGTCTTTCCCTGTATGTCGTGTCTGTAGGCTCAGCCAAATGCATGCAGGCCACAGTGCAAATGTCAGCCGCTACAAGCAGATCAAAGAAGACCTAGCTGCTTCTGAGAGTACCATTCAGCAGCTGGAGGGCTCATCCAATGACAATGCAGATCAATATAAGTTCTTGCAAGAGATGCGAGGGTATGTTGGAGACTTGCTTGAGTGTTTCAGTGAAAAGGTAAGGGAGAATTCATCTGCAGTCTGATTAGCTGTTTGCTGTTTTGTGTCTGTGTTACCTCTGACCACTTAATGCAGATTTTAAAAGGATGCAGCATAGCAAAAATGCTGTATTTTTCAGCATGAATTATAATACAAACAACATCTTTTGTTGTGATTTTGTAGTTAATTTTTTAAAGTATTATTTAAATTTATTGGAGCACACTATGTAATTTTCAGTTATTTCACAACGGCTCTCATTGGTTAAAATAAAACTTTAAAGTTATATACATGTTCTTACTTAGTCAAGATTCAGATTGTTTATATAAAATAAGGTACCCAGGTTATAAGAGATGAATTGGAGCTGCAAGAAAAATGAATACAGTGCATCTGCAACTCCAGTTTGGTAAAAGCTACTGGAACATTGTTTCTAATGCAAACTATATATTTTATAATAGAGCTGTTTCCAAAACGCATGTCTACGCAGAATAATTAAGTCTTGCTCTTGCAGCAGCTATATGGACTGAAGAAAGAGCTGGCCTTCCTGCTGCCAACACGTTTCCCCAACTAATCAGTGCTCCGAATGGGACACTAACCAACCATTGTCAGCATGAATGAATGTGGAGTGCTTTCTTACAGCATAAACATACTGGAACAGCATATTGTTTGTGTTGGGTAGAAACTATTAACTTTAGTGTATTGAGTATACCAGTCATCTGACTTTGCCTTTTAACTTTGCTGCTTTTAATTTTTAAACTTAACTGCTAAACAGTAGTGCACAATATTCAAGCTTTTCTTTAAAGATTTTTTTTTCAGAATGAGAAGTTTTCACCCAACACCATCAGTATTTTGCTTCCAGTGTTATATTGTCCATCATGCTTCTCTTATATCAGCAAGACATCCCAGTGACTCGGAGTCCCACATTTGTTGGGTCAGAGGTCACAGAAGGCATCATATCTTTCAGGTGCCTGCTGTCCTGGAGCTGGAGGCTGCCATGCACCAGTTACTAAGGCAACGGGCCTCTCGACTTGTCCAGAGACGACAGGATGATATTAAAGATGAATCGTCGGAGTTTGCAAGCCTTTCAAGTCAGTCCATCTTGAAGGTTTTTATGATTTATTTGAACGGCCTCGTTAGCTCTCTGTCTGTGAGTGTTGTGTCTGTGAGTGTTTGCGGTTCACATTGTTGTATCACATTACATTTCCCTCAAGCACAATTAAGGTTAAGTGTTGTGTGATTTGAATGAATGAGCATGTACATGTATGGGAAAAGTTATGTTGACAGAGCTGTTTCTGCTACCCTTTAATGGCTGAGTCTGACAGTCACCTGGGTCTTTGTAACTCAGCTCAAGTAAAGATGACTATATAAAGATGACATTAAAAGATTTAAGTGACATGTCATCTGTCACGTTGACTGTACCGTAACTGAAGTTGCAGCCTGGTAAGTAACTGACACCAAAAAGTAAATGATACAAAATGTATTTGTATCAATTATTTCTCATTACCTGTTGTGCTAGTAGATTAGGAAGGTTAGGGTAATAGTTTCACCTACTTGATAAGTTTAAAACAGTTGTTTGCCTCTCTCTTAATTTATTTTTAAGCCTTTAATTCTTATTCCTAATTTGAGTTTTCCTGTATTAATGTGGGATGAGTTCCCAGACTATGATTGAGGTTATGGTTTGGCTTCGCTTTTCATTACTGGCTCTAACATTGCTCTTGTCTCTTACAGATAAAGCTGTCATGGCTCCTAGTCTAGACTCATTTGGCCGAGACCGTGCAGCGTACCACGAGCACAGTCGCCAGAGAAGGATAGCTGAAAGAGAAGCACGACGGTTCGAAGCTTACTTGTCCTCAAATTCCTTTTTATGTGTTGTGCTTCACTTTGACCACAAAATGTATAAAAAAAAAAAAAAAAAAAAAATAGAA
>VUQH01039371.1:0-25343 GCA_015106775.1 Etroplus canarensis
ACACGCCCCTTCGCATAGCAGTCCTCGATCAGCTGATTGTCACCCAGCTCTTCTTAAGCTGCGGCCTCCCAGATGTTCATCGCTGGATCGTTGCTTATGTGTCGTAAGCTTCTCCAGCTCAGTCTCTGCCACTCTCCAGTTGTTTAGACTTACCTGAACCGTCAGTAATTCCTCTTCCTCGTCTTCAGGCTCGCTTCCATGCGAAACCACCTTGGACGCTCAGGACCAGCTGTCAGGAAGGAGACGCAGAGAACACTCACCCGACCCGGCCTTCATTCCACATCTCATTCAGACTGTTGCACAATCCCCTGTAATAAATTTTACCTAACCAAGCTTCTGCATCGGATCTGTCTTTTGAAACCACGACAGAGTTAAAGGAGCAGCAAAATTGGAAAAAAGATACATACAACGTATAAATAGACTGTAAACGTATAAAAATATGCTATGAAAAGCATAACATAGACCATAAATATGCATGTTTTGAATTATCGTGCAATATTTACATGTGTAGAATATATTTTGGCAACTTTTATTGTCAGATTTTGGGGACTTTGGACCCACAAAGCAAACAAAAGTCAGGCATAAAAGTCACACAGATTTATTGATGGCAAGAGTCAGGAAACAGGCAGGCCAGCAAGAACAGGTCCTTTCCAGAGTGATAACCAATGGGGGCCAAGAGTGGGTCAGGCAGGTTCCAAAATCCAGAGCGGGAGCAGAGGTCCTATGAGGAGAAACACAGAGATAAGTTCCGGCAAACTGAGGCACAGAAGCAGATTACAGTTTTACAGATTTCAGGCTTTGCTTACTACTGAAACTGTATTTATACCCTGGCGGAGTCTTCAGGCATCAGCAGGGCTTATATGCCAAAAGCCAGAAACCAGCCACAGGTGAGTTGACTCCGCCCTGACCTTCCCGCACCTGCAACCAATCACACTGATTAACTGCCCCAAATCCCTAAAGAGAGAGCGATAGAGGGAAGAGAGAGAAAGATAGAGATTACAGCCCTGGAGGGCAGGGGATCATGACATTTAGAGGATCTTAGTGGAGGGCAAAAACCAAATGCTGTGTATACAGACTTCAGTTTTCTACATTAGAGACCGATGCACATAATCAACACACATTTATACATTGAAGATGTAGCTGGACCACAGCTAGCACATATACATGAACCAGTTATTAAGAACCATGTTTTCTTGAGGGAACACAGAACTGACTTGGCTAAAGCATAGAGCACAATACAATGAAGGTGGGTGCTGATCTCTGAAATTACTGCTGATGGAATAAATTTGATCAAAAAATGCTAAAGGGAAGTGCATGGATCGAACTAAAAACAAGGGTTTTACTTCTTGGTTGGAATACAGGTGTAGCTGCCTCATAGACACAAGTGCTTTTGCCCCACTCCTGCTCCCACAGTTGTCTTCATTCTGATATACACTCAGAGTTATGTTTAGTGTGTTCTCCCTTTTGGTTACATTATAGTCAGGTTCAAACTGAAATGGCTGAAATCGGAACTTGGACTGAGACTGCCCCAGTCATTTGCTGCCATTACCCAGTCTGTTTTGCAAAGTGAATGATGGTGGCCTACAAGCAACTTTCCCTCTAAGCTGCGCGCTTGCGCAATAGCGCACTGCTCCTGCGTCCTCCGCACACAGCAAATCTATGCAGCACGTGCGCGAAGGAAATCTATGCAGAGCACATGCAAGCGCACAGCTTAGAGGGAACGTTGCCTACAAGTGAAATTGTTTTTCAAATTTTATGAAAATCAAGACATCAACGGTGTTTACTGCATTTTTTTCAATGTTACTATACTAAGCTACATATGTTTACATTGTGGGCAATCACTGGTTGGGTACATCCATGCACAACCAATCAACCAGCTACCGCTTCTCCCCCAGGACACCACCTGCAGCCAGTGTTGCCAGATCAGGTGGATTTCCACCTGGTTTTAATGTTAATCTTGTGGGTTAAAATTATGTTGGGTGGATGACCTAAATTCGGACTGTCTTGGGATCAGTTGGCAGTTTCCAAACATTTTATAACTCAGTCTGAAACAAAACTCAAGAGTGGGTGTATTCTATCCAGTCAAACATCGTGACCCTATAGACAGAGTGAGGGTGAGGGTCAGGAAACAGTCAGGAAACAATCACATCCACTGCACAGTCAACCACGTTGATGGTGCACACTACTCAAACTTTGCATTACAAAAAGCCAGCCAGTTGTGTTATTAGACAGCAGCAAGAAGAGGATGCCACAATAGGCAAAATATATACTTTTAAAAACTACAGAAAGGATTGGGGCAGTGGTGTGGACCTGAAGCAATGGATAATGCCATCTAAAACAGATGAGGACAACGCTCACAGCAAATCCTGAAGCATGGATATATGGGCTCACTTGAGGCACTGGAAGGACCGTGCTGAAAGAAAGACGCACAAGATGGAGTCCCTACCCACGGTTAACCCTTTCATAGTGAGTAAAGGTAGCAGTAAAGCTAGACTGTCATTCTACAGGTTGCTTTTAAGTGACAGACAGTAAATGTTTGTGGACAGGAAGGTCGTGATAATGTACAACTGTTTGCCTGCAAACCAGCAATAAAGAATTGAGGAAGATTGCTTCTCTCGCTCTCTCTCTCTCTCTCTCTCTCTCTCTGTGTCTCTCTCCCTTTGTTGATTTTCTGCTTGTGTGTGTGTGTGTGTGTGTGTATTTGGCTTCCAGTGTAAACTGCTTTAGAATATGATGCAGTACAGTGGCTTTTGAAAAACTCAGATAAATTCAAAAAATATTTTTTGCCACTTTTGTCTGCATATCGGCAGTTTTTGAATAGGTTTGAGACTGAAAACCATCAGCAGTATCTGGCAACACTGCCTCCAGCTCTACTGGGGAGGATGCAGAGCCATTCCCAAGACATCTCCACTGTGTCCTGGGTCTGCCCCAGAGGGTTCTTCTGAAACACCTCATCTTGGAGGCATCCAGGCGAGATTTCAATTAGATACACCAACCACCTCAACAGGCTCATTTCGATGCAGACGAGTAGCAACTCATTCTTCATCCATTCAGCCTTAACTGCTTATGCAAGTAAAGCTTGCAAAAGGGGTGGAGCTTATCCCAAGGCTTTTCAGTAAATCTTTTTACCCATTAAAGAAGCAGTTCAAGCTTTTCTTTCCAATTTGATGATTGATAATCATGGACAAATTCTGTCCTCAACACTATTTCCTGCTGTAAGTCTTCATTTGTCCAACATATGTCCAAGAAAGAGAAGAAATAGGTCGCAATTGGTGACTATTTCATAAACCCCTCTGACACTGTGTGGGATCTGTGGTGTCAGAATTCATCAAATTTAAATGTGTTTCAACACCCAATTAAATGCAGCACACTAAACAACGAGCAGGGAGTGATTTTACACGTATTTTATCTACGTCCAAGTATTTCATACAGTGTTTCCTGTGATTAAAAATAAAATAAAGCAAAATGCATTGTAGAATGCTTCATGATGTGATTATTTTCTTTGCAGTGTGACTGTCACACCAAAGTCTTGTCTTGCACTTGTAGCATGAGTGGTTAGGATGTGTAACGCATGGGTGCACATGCATCAAGCACAAGTCCATGGTTCTATTCTTAGACCGCTGGACCTTTGCCATATGTTATTCCACTACTCTCTTTTCTCTCTCCAGTTTGTTTAAGGCATTTTTAAGCGTTTTGAAAAATGAAATCTATTTCTTCAGTGCAATTCCTCTCACCACACATTTAATTTCCACACCAAACCCACACTCAGGTTTCCCCCGTTTTTTCCCTGAGAGTCAAAAAAGGAAATGCAGTTTTCCTGATATCGTCAAACACTTTTACTCCAGAAACCGTCAGCGGTCTATTTTGGTTTTTAGTTCCACTAAGGTGAGGATTTTGGCTTCTCATTTAAAAGCCAATAATTCCCCACAGGGAAGGCCAACACTCCCAGGTGAGTTGGGATCTGAGAATAGTGTTTAAGCAGTTGAGACTAATACGTCATGGAAAGCTGCTCAAACCCAGCACCACAGGGACTGCACAGGTCCCACACAGTGTTATTAGAGCTTCATTTCACTTGCTGTAGGGTAACCTCCAGTCAAATACTGGGTGCATAAATGTAGCTGACAGAACTCCCTCTTCTTCTTTCCTCTCTGCAGACTTCACAAGTTAATATTATTAATAAGTTCAACATTTAGGACTTTAGATAATACAAAGCTGGTAAAGTGCACAGATTTTTGACTGACATTGTACTCCAGGTTCTGATGGCATGGCAATCTCAAATCAAATGTGCTGACGTGTTCAGATGACCTTTGAATGTCAGTATCTGACATTTTACATAACCACAACAAACTCAAGAGCCAACAACAACTCATCAAGATTCCCCGACTTTTCTTAATTGGCTTACAGAACTGCCACATTTCAGTTTAAATGTTTCCTTTAATGTCTTTAGAAAGTTTTTCCTCACTGTCTGTACTGTCTCTAAGGGGCATAAATGGATGGCACAACAAGAAGGCTCCTAGTTCTAACCTTGGCTGGGGTCTTACTGTGTGGAGTTTGGATGTTCTCCCTGTGCCTGTGTGGGCTTCCCCTCAGAGGTCCAAAGTCGTGTGTTAGAATGAAGTACTGTATGGTTAAAGTGCAACCTGTAGTTTAAAGTGTTTTGACTGTCCAGTAAGGCTAGGAAAGTACTATATTAATGCAAGTACATTACATTACAAGTTCTGCAACAAATTCAATCACATTTTGAGTGTTTGATTTAAACTCCACTGTGGTAGTGTACAGAGGCAACATTGCACGAAATCTGTCATAAGCCTCGAGACTTATATGATGTAATGTAATATATGTCCATTCCTTTTAAGCCTATGAAAATGGGGCACTATGTATAAAAAGGGCTCTAATTCTGAAACAGTTAATGCAATTCTTTGGTCAAACCCCTTTAATTAAAGCTGAAAAGTCTGTACTTCACTTATATTTTGGACTTTTTGATTTTAAATCCACTGTGATGGTTTACAGAAGGCAAAATTACAAAAAAGTGTGATTTTCCCAAAACTTTTGGACCTAACTATACATCTTAAAAACACATGCAAACCATATCTATATCTTAAGGGGATATCGCCAAGTCTTTTTAAATGAAAGTCTCAGCTGAAGCATCAAGCACTGAGTCTGGCATAGCTGAATCAATCAAAGAAACCAAATCTTCATCAGCAAATTGAATGATAAAGGGCTTTTAATATGACAGTACAATAAAATAAAACCCAGCTTATCCTGTGCATGATCACTATGATCACTTCTCATGCACAGTGAATATTTTACTACAGCACAAGAGAACTTATAACAGTAATAAGGATGTTTTGTGGCTTCTTGTCTCTCAGCTTGCCCACCTCAAGCCTTTGTCAGTGGGACACAGAGTCACCCATGAAAATTACATTTCAATGAGTCAAACAGAGTCAAGCCTGCTTTCTGAGACAACATCCAACTGCAGCCACTAGATGGCAGTGATTTATTGGGTAGATGCAAAAAAGCAATAGTAGAACCTTTATGGGACAGGAAGTTGTTAAAATATAACGAGAGCAATCCCTTCCATTTTGGTGGGTTTTAATTAATGTCTGTCTTTAGATTGTACATGGCAAGCACTGGTTGCCTTGCTTGCCCTTACCAAATGCCACTGCTTGACACACAAGAAAGTATTAAACTAACATAAAAGAGAAATCTATAATAGAGATGACAAAAAGGCCACTGACCTTTGCTGATCCCAAAAGCACGTTTAATGAAATGAGAATTTCATTGTGTGTTGATCTGAAATTTTCCATCAGTGTGATTTTGTGACTTCATACTTAGGACTTACACTGAGTAAAATGAGGGAATGCTATGTTGGCACATTGCTGCTCAACAGAGACTTTTCAACTGCTGTGGACAGAGGGTGGCAGTCATTATGAGAACGCAGGGCCTCTTGGATGCAGATGGCAGTGGGTTTGTGTCCAGTTAACAGCAGCTGCTATTAGTCCTCATAACCCAAAATTAAATTATTACTGTTTTGGAACCAGCACCCAACTGAAGAGTCAGTAACAGAGTTGGACAGGTAGCATCAGACCTAGTGGGGAATTATACAGAGACCAAACACAGCAGTCACAGCTTGTCAATTTGCAGCAGATGAATTGGCTCTGCTGGACCATGAATAGAGCGCCCCCCATAGACTTGCCTGACACCTGCTTTGCTGAGACCCAGCGATGCAGGATTATGATGACCAATGAGGCACGTCGACACTTACTGGATGTGTTGTGGCCCCTCATGAGGTATTTTACTGTTAGCTGTACACAGCTAATTTGAGGAGATGTCTCCTGGCTTTGCCTCATCTGGATGTGACTGAACCATAAAGGTAAGAACTGACATGTCATTAATCAAACCTTTGGACTTCTTTTTCTCTCAGAAAACTCAGAAAACTAAGAAAAGTTGGAGTGTCCTGATGCACTAACGGCAATCAGATAAAGAAAATACAGCCACTACTTGGCAAACACATTCACACTACTCTAAAAAGAGTTCTCTGTGAAAACAGCTCTGCCATAAATACCTCTTTGAAGGGACTGCAGTGATTGTACTCAGCCCTGTGATACTTCAGCCTCATATTTCACTTCAATTTGACACAGACTCCATTGAACTGCTTGACCTACTTCTGTAACCCTGAGGTTCAAAACAGTGGAAGGAATGGACAGGAATGGAGAGGTTAACAACGTTGCTGCTAAAGTCAAACTAGGCCAAGTTGAAGAGGTTGAGAGAACTGAAGAAGAGAAGACAAAACAATGCATATTAAGAGAATTATCTTAGAGCTGAGAGCAACAGTCTACCCCCGCCCCCTTCATTTGGACTTTATTTGGCAATATGCATTTATGCCATAGTCATTTACGTAGAAGCCTTGTCTGTTCTCATTGACATGAGTTGATAATGGGGGCACAGTTGGAGTTGATTTATGGCGGTGCCGGGCAGATTGCAGTGACAGTTTGCCAGAGGTTGTGCCCTGTAATACAGAGAGCTGTAATGAGTGGCCTGTTTCCAGAATGTAGGGTTTGGGCCTTTGTCCGTGCTCATAGATACCGAAAATATATGTAAAATGGGTGCTTTCTATGCCTCAGGACACAAGGACACAATGTGTGGTCAGATGAAAATGAATTTAACAGGATCTAATGTGACTTGGATTCATTTCTTGCACCACTGTCTCTCATGTTTGTGTTGCTATTTTAGTCTCTCTCTTTTTCTCTTCTGTCTTCATTTTTATGCTTGTTAGCTCCACAGAGATGAACGGAGATGGGTTTTAAATGTATCAGGACATTTACCTCTAAAGCTAAATCTAACTGAGTGAAGTTTGAAGCTATTAACAAGACATGAGAACAAAAAAAATCACAGCCAGCTATTATAGCCCTCTGAAAACAGGCTCCAGGTATTAATGCAGATGGCTATTAGTATTCTGACAGTAATACTGTATTTTCATGAGGCTGGGGTGTGCTTATGCAGCATGTGGGAACCCTAATTACACCCCTTACATATGGACGATCAAGAACAAGCTCACCTTGAGCTGCTATTTAACTGCTGAATAGAAAACTGACCTCACCATGCAGTGTGAAATACACAGCAGTCATAAAAAACAACATTTACAGGAGCTGTGGTACCAAAACTGAACCCTTTTTATTTTTTGATTTTTTATTATTATTGACCAGGTATCCCACTTCGTGATGGATTGCACAGAATTTTATCACTTATCCCACTTATTTTAGGCAGAGTATAATCAGAAGCCTGTTCTGCCTTGGGCTTCTATGGATGTAATGTTTGCTAGTCTCAGTGGATTAGGCTATTAACCCCTAAACACTCAACAACCTGACTACAGCAGAATGCCACAGTATTTTGAACAGATTCAGCCCACTCTGAATCAGACTTGATAAAGCATAATTTCTCATACCTCAATACATACACTATATGAGCAAAATTACTGGGCCTCCTACACATTACACCTACAGAAGCTTTTATAACCTCCCATTCTAAAGCCATAGGCATTAATATGGAGTCGGTCCCCCTTTGAAGCTAGAACAGCTTCCATTATACTCTGAAGGCTGTCCACAAGATTTTGTAGTGTGTTTGTGGGAAATTTTGGGAATTCATCCAGAAGAGCAACATGCTGGACAAGAGGGGCCTGGCTCACAATCTCCATTTTAGCTTAACCAAAAGGTGTTGGATAGTGTTGAGGACAGGCCTCAGTGTGGGTCAGTCAAGTTCTTTCACAACAAACTCATCCAATGCACAAAGCAAGGTGCACTGGACTGGGGCATGGTCATGCTGGAACAGAAAACCCCTCTCCGAGCTGTCGCCACAAAGTTAGGCACATAAATTTTACAAAGCTGAAGCGTTAAGATTTCCCTCAACTCGAAATAAGGGGCTCAGGCCAACCTCAGAAAAAATAAGTCGCCTCCACCAAACTTTACATTTGGAAAAATGCAGGCAGGCAGGTAACATTCTCCTGGAAATCATCAAACTCAGACTTGTCTATTAATCTGCCAGATAGAGAAGCATGATTTGTCACTTTCACAGAACACATTTCCACTGATCCAGAGTCTAGTGGTGTGCTTTACACCACTCCATCTGACACTTGCCATTATGCTTGGGGATGCAAGGCTTGCATGTAGCTGTTTGTCCACCAAAACCCATTCCATGAAGCTTCTGGTGCACCGTTTTCGTTCTGATGTTAAAACCAGATGGAGGTTTGGAACTCTGCAGATATTGAATCAGCAGAACGTTGGCAACATGTACCCACTATGCACTTCAGCACTTGACAACCCCACTCTGTAATTTTACTTGGTCTAGCTGAGTTGCTGTGTTTCCTAATCATTTCCATTTTGCAATAATACCACGTACAGTTGGTTGTGGAATATCTAAGAAGGAAGAACTTGCTGCAGCAGTGGCATCCTGTAATAGTAACTCAAATTCAGTGAGCTCTTTAGAACAACCCATTCTTTCACAAATGTTTGTAAAGGCAGACTGCATAGATAGATAGATAGATAGAATAAATACAGGTATTTATTTTCATAGAATTTCTTCTGTAGTGCAAGCTGGGGTCTGGCCTATGTGTGTTTGGGATCGCTGATGAACAATCGTGCTGCCACCGGGCAGCAGAGGAGTTAAAATACATAGTCATTAATTTTCGCCACTTCAACTGCAAACAGAAAGCTCGTTCCAGCAAGAAAGAGAAGCCGTTACATTCCAACAGACTTCCCTAAAAGAAATTACCTTGCAAAACATGGAAGGTTTTCTCTATTTTGAAATAATGTGCCATTTAAAAAAAGAAAAAAAAAATACCCAGTGTCCTGCATCTATGGAATACTACTTGTTTATTAACTATGTCCTGATTTGTATAGTCACCATATGATTTAAAAAAAAAAATAAAAAAAAAATTCTGAGCTTTCGGTTGTGTTTTTCAATATATGAGTGTTTTTAAAATGTTTGAATACCTAAACATTAGGTGAACTCAAAGATTATGGTTTTAGTTGAACATGTATGATAAATTCAACTTATCACATTATATTAAGTGTAAGAATACATGGATTTGCTAACCTATACATGTATTTACTGTGAGGCTGTTGTGCTGTATGGCTCCCACAATTATGTAAAACTCAAAGCTGAGCTTATTATTTGAGCTGAAGAAGAGAAGGCTTCACATTAAGCCAAATGTGATGATACTCGACCTCATAATCACATTTTGAAACATTAGAGAATGTGACAGGGCTAAGTGACCAGGATGCAGCTTTCCTGTTTAATTATTGACAACAGAAAAACCTCCACCTTACATCCGCTTCCCCTGCAAACCTCACACCTTACCCTTCCACCCCAACTGGCCATCTGTCTATAGTGTGAGTAATGCATTTGTAATATGCAACCAAATGGAGCTGTCATTCCCAACCACATCACCCTAGAACATAAACATGCAAGTCCACACATGCCAGTGAAGATATTAGCATTTTGTGTGTGTGTGTGTGTGTGTGTGTGTGTGTGTGTGTGTGTGTGTGTGTGTGTGTGTGTGTGTGTGTGTGTGTGTAGGTGTGTGTGTGTGTGTGTGTGTGTGTGTGTAATTACATACACAAAAGATTCTGTGATGGTATGAATTCCAAATTAATATTCTGGGAATAAAAGAGAGCCATTATTGGCTGAATGAAGGGGGTATGTTCCCCGGATACCCCCTAAAATCTGCACTTGTGACTGTAGCACAGTCAGTCTTCATGACATGACTCAGTTTATATTTGCTTCATATAGAAATATCTTTATCCCATATTAGAGACTATGCCATTAAGCACCAAATGTGTTATTTCTCCTTTATAGTTTTCAAGGTTGCAAGGTCTCACACTTAAGGTCAAGAATAATGAGCTTCACTCTTTAGGTCCAGTACTCTGTACAGGTTTCAGGCACTTTAGATGTTTACATTTGTAACCACCACACAATAGGCATCTGATGGGTCCCATATTCATTCTGCAGCCACTCATAAAAGTCAAAAAGAATTGAGCCCTGAAACAGATGGCCTGGTTCCCAAAGAGCCATCATCTTAATATCACTAAGACAGTCTGGGATTACAGAAAGGACAGAAGACATCCGAACATTTGAAACAACCTACCTGCAAACTGCCTTTGCAAACTGTTGAAGATAAGATCTAGTGCTGTTCTGAATGCACACACTGCTCCACCAAAATTGATTTGATTCATTTTTTTTTCAAATCTTTGCTGCATGCAATATAAAGTTAAATGGCAGAGAAAACTTTGCAACTTTACTTTTGCACAGTACCATAATGACCAGTATTTGTGTCAAACTGTCTGAGCTGCTCAGATCCTGAACTTTATAGCCTTTTTGCTGTCTTGCCCACTTGTGTTGCAACAGAAACCGTTTCAGCTGGATGACTGCAATTTAGAAATCTCAGCCTTTAGGACAAGTCAAATCAGTTTGTACTGTCTTCTAGTTGAACTGTGATGGGTTCAGCCTGGTGTACTTCAATCCATGCACCATGTGTGCTTTGTCTATAAACCAATCCAGCAATTGATGGACTTGATCCATAAAAGAACCGCACCCTCTCTTATTGAATAGCCACCACTTCACTCCAGCACTGTGGGTTAGCAGAAAAGCCAACTGGAAGGCTGACATTGAAAACTGCAGATGGGTTTTTACGCTTTTACTTTTTTCAAACTACAATGGTCTCCTTGAACTTTCCTAATGACTCTATAAAAGAGGGACAACCACGTCCTCTCATTATACAAAGGTGAAGCCAAAAATCCCCTTTTGTGGGGCTGTCATGTTGCAGTTTTGGAGTCAAAGTCTGTGCAGCAGTGATTTAGGGGGGGAAACACCTTATCTAACTTCCACCCACACGTCCTCTGCAACCTGGCGTCGACCACACCCCCGGTGTCATCTCATGAGGCTACACCCGCTTTTACAGTACTGAATAAACAAACTTATGAGAAAGAAGACCCTCTGAAACAATTTTGTATGATAGAACTACATAAAATGGCAGAAATCATCTTTGGAAAAAAAAAAATTCTGACAACTAATTTATTTTAATTTGACCTCCTCCCATCTGCTAAAATGGAGGGGGCGGGGTTTAGGACCTATACTGCAGCCAGTCAGCAGGGGGCGACAGAGATGTTTTGGCTTCCCTTTTGAGGACTTGTCAGATTATCCATATTTTCTTCAGTCATTAATCTTTCCCCACTTGCCTAATGATTCCTGGTTTTTGACTTTCAATCATTACCTTATGGTGTGGTCACACTATGAAAGAAAGTGACTGAAATCAATCGCAAAACAAAGCAAACTACGGGCTAACTACAGTAACTTAATGAGCAATAAATTAAGTTATGCTTTTCAGTGACATTGGGTTATTAAAATATAGTCTGGAACACTTTTGTCAAAAGCAAATTGTTATCTTCATCTGCAGTAATTTATGTACAATACAGCTTTCTGTCTGTGTTCTGGGACCTCCCTGACCATCCACATGATCACAGCCAAAGCCTAAGGTGAGAGCACAACTCTGCTCTTCTATATGTGTGCATATGAAATCTGAGGCAGAATAAAGCAACAAGACCCCTGGATACAGAATGCATAAGGCATTAATGACAACAAACATGAAAACACACAAGTTTTTAAGAGTCTTGTCTGTCCCTTATGACCAACAGTAGTGAATATAGGTTCCATGGAAGTTGGGTTCTTGATTTTTTCCCCTTCATAGCTGCAACTAATTATAAATCATTTTTTATTCCATAAGCATTAATTTAAGAACTTATTTCAGGGCATCCAGGGCACATTATGTGTTTATTAATTTGCACATAATCCTAGTGTTAAGTATTATAAAAAAGTCTTGGGCCATCCCAATGTTCTTTATATTTTCTTTCCAAGGAGTCGAACAATACATCTTCAGGCTGTCTGAAGGTCTTTTAAAGTTTTTAGCTGCTTTTTTCTCATTTTCAGGTCAGTCTTTGTACCTGACCTTTTTCAGAGGAATGTTTTGTTTGTTAAGCCACTTAACACTGATCTATAAACCATTCAAGCATAAAGAAGGCACAAGTGATGTTGTGTACACATAACAGACAACTTAGCAAAGAACCAATTATAAATTGGATCTTTGTTACTAGCAGCGTGCATCTATGAAAAATGAAAAATATCAGTTTGACATCAATAAAATAGTACTTTTGCACCAACAAGGTGATTCCCAAAGAACCAAAAGCTGAAAACATGGCATATTTTAGTATGGTGTGAGTTATGCCCTTAAAAAATGAGATAACTGGACATGTGGAAGATGAAAGAGATGATAGCTAGCATCTGAAAATCATTTCCTCAAGAAACAGGAATGAATCTAGCAAAAAGACAAAGAACGTGAGAGATGCATCTGGGCATTCATTTGACCCTGTTCACAAACACCTCATCAGAATGGCCTCTGTAGCAGGGTAGCTGACAAGAAGCCATTTTTAAAGAAGGGAAACAGGGAGGCTGAGGGTGAGGTATGCCAAATTACACAAGAAATGGACTGAAAATCAGAGGCAACAGTTCTTATGGAGTGATGAATCCAAATGTGAAATTTCAGGTTCAAACTGTCATCAGTGTCTAAGAAGGAGGTCAGAAGAGAGGTACAATGGTGAGTGCAGCCTCCAACACAGTGGAGGCTCTGTCATGGTTTGGGGCTGCATTTCAGCCACTGGTGTTGGGGATCTTGTTAAAATTGATGGAATTATGAATGCAGAAAGGTACCATCAGATTTTTATCCACTGTGTAATACAATCTGGAAAGTGTCTGACTTGCAACGGCCTCATTTTTCAGCATGAAAATGATCCCAAAGATTCTACCAGTGTAGTAAAAGCCTACCTAGATAGAAAATCCCAACGGAACAAAATCAGTTACTAGAGCTGGAACCTCAACATTAATGAAGCAGTGTGGGATCATCTTGACAGGGAATGGAACAAAAGCCAGCCAACATCCAAAGAAGAGCTTTGGAATGTCCTTCAAGAAGCCTGGAGAACTATTCCTGAAGACTGCTTAAAGAAATAACAAGAAAGCTTGACTAAGAGAGTTCAGGCTGTGTTGAAGAATTAAGGTGGTCATACTAAATATTTCAAACTGGTTAGAATCGTACAAACTCTGTTTTTGCCTTATTTACTGTACTTCCGTTTATGTTTGTACATGTTTCAGAAAACCACTGCGGCTCAAAGAGCGAAAAAAAAGTTACACATGAATTTAATTTAATTACTACCCGACATTAATTTAATTGATCAACAATTGTAATCCATTAGATTGTCTCATCTGGTGACCTGTCCAGCGCATCCAGCCTTTTAGCCGTTTGACAGCTGGCATAGGCTCTGCTCTACCCTCCCCTCCATGACCCAGAAGTGGATAAATGGAAGAAGATAGACGGATGGAGAGTCTTATGTCTTAATCCAGGAGCCTTGATACTCTGTCAGCTTACACAGTCAGCATTTTTGCCAATTTTCCTCCCTGGTTTAAAATAGGCTTGACTTCATTAATATAACACATCTTTTATAGTTCAGACACACACATTCATACAGCTCCGTTAATATAATACTCTACAGCACTTTTCCTGTTACACACAGTCATACCGCTGATTTTTCTGCAGCAGCTGTGTTGCTTTTAAACACATAATATAGGGTGTATTATGTGTTTAACCTCCACATATTTTTCTAATATAGTTTTAGTTTCCTTTGTTAAAATCAGGCACTGTGCTGCCAGTACACTTATGTCACGGTCAGTGGGGTTTTGTGGGTTTTGGGCTGAGTTCTTCGCTAGTCTTTAGGCTGTTTAAGTTATTTCTGGTTTTCTCCTTATGCATATAGATTCTAGTTTCATAGCAGTTTGGTCGTACAGTTTCCTGAGTGCTTTATGTTTTAGTTTTATTATTCCAGTGTCCCCTGTGTTCTTTTCTTGATGTTCTTAAGTCTCTTCATGACGTCTGATATCTTGGTTTTTCTGGTTTAAGTTACTTTGAGTTTGATGTTCTGCTTCAATCTAGGCTGCTTTTACTGGCTCACGTCTGTTCATGTTTATTTTCTTACGTATTTTAAGTATGTGTGACACTCACATTCTGTTATGATTCTGGTTTCATTAACTCTATAGTTTCTGTGCTGTTCATTATGTCCCTGACTCTCAGAGTTCGGTTTCTAGGAGTTCTGGTTTGCGTTTCTTCACTGTCTCCTGTGTTTTTCATGTGTGTCTCTTACACTACGCTCCCACTGCAGGCAATTCTGATTTTTTGCTGAGATCAGATTTTTTTTGCGTGGTCGTTCACATTATAATTTAAATGCGACCGCCATCAGACTCCAGGGTGAATGGTCTCCGGCCCTGAAGTGAAGCGCATGCACAGAAGAAAGCGTGATGTCACACGCAGCACACTGTAGTAAATACGGATGCTACTGTACACATGTCAGGGTTAGAACAAAACTTAGCTCCACCAACACTGTCTGCCATGCTTGTTTTGTGCATTGTTTACATTTGATCTCGCCACGTCTCATCTCCTCCAGCACAGAATTATGACGTCCATGTCACTTCAGTGATGGAAAAGTCAGATGAAATGTGGCATGACTGTTCAGACTGAGGTTGCTGTGAAAAAGATCGGACATGTATGTGATTTAGGACCACATGTGGAAGTGGCCTGAATCCAATTCGAAAAAATCAGATCTGTGCTGTTCAGAATGTCTTGGACAAATCAGATCCAGGTCACATATGGGCAAAAAAATCAGATTTAGGCCACTTAATCACTCTGTGCTTAGTTTGTCTTTGTGCTTCTCCCTCAGTCAACCTCAGCCTCGTGTCGACATTCTCAGTTATGTTTCTCACTTCCTGTTTGACTTTGATACCAGTTATGTTCCATGTATTGTGTTCAGTTTTGCTTCTTGGTCTTGATTATTGCCATCTGTGCTCCTCTCCTGCCTGTTGCTCTTTTGTCATTAGTCTATGTGTATATACATTCCTGGCCTGCCTTAGTTCCTTTTCACATTGTTGATATTGTCTCCTGTGGATCAGTGTGTGTTTTCCAGTTTTTTGTGGTTACATACCTGGCTTATACTTTATGGACTTGTGGAAGATACCACAAAGACACTTTGGGTCTGCTGAGCTTGCTTCGTAATACAGGGCTAAGGAGAAGTTGGTTGAATGTGGGTTGCAACGAGGCATGCAGAGGAAGCACCAACTGTGGGCCGGCTGAAGCAAATGAAATGCGCCACATGAGATGTGTCAGTTGAATGTGCAGGGGATAAGGACTGAGCTGGGCTTTCTGGTCTGTATGAACCGATCAGTTTTACAAGAATATACAATATGACAACCACAGCAAAGAAACCAACAGACTGGGTGCAGTTTATGTACTTTGAGGGTACAGGTGCTATGTTATTAATCATAATCTATTTAGAAAGAAGCAGTAAACATGTACCCTAATAAACCATCCGTTCTACTCAGTTGGGAAGGCAATAAGAGCTGCATAATGCATAATATCAATGAAATGATGCAAATCTCTAAATAACAAGATCCACTTTAAAGCTGTCTCACTGAGAAGCTTTGAATAGAGAAACACACACAAACACACGACCATGCAGCAGTGTAGCTTGTGTTACGAATGCTCTATTTCTGTCTCCAGTTAATTCCATTCATATTGAGTGGAATATGTTTTGAGCAGCGCTCTGAAAGACTGAAGATGCTTTGATTTTTGTCTTTACACTGTCTCCACAGGGCTTTCTCTCTCGTGTCTTTAATGGGCAGAGTAACATGTCTGGGAAAGCTTTTGTTTTGGAGAAACAAAGAGGATGGGTGCGGATGGAGGCAAGAGGACAAAGCATTTTTTTCATACGAAGTTTCTTTTCTGAATTCTGTCCACTCTGATATGTTTTCAACTGCAGCAGCCATTTGATTAACAATGCACTTAGTTCACTGCTGTGTTGCAAATCTTTCTGACAAAGTGAAATTCAAAGGCTATTATTAATCGGAGTATGAAGAGAAAGAGATTTCATCTTTAATTAAAACATGCGCACAGCTTTCTTCTCCTCATATGTTCCATTGTGGCAAGAATGAAAAACTGCAGAGTGTCCTGTGAGGCTGTACAGCGTATAATTAGATTTGAGGTGAGTAGAAGTGGAAGATAATCCCCAGATAAGGCAGAGCAGAAGCACGACACATGAAAATATCTGACTGAGCAAAAGAAGGAAAGTAAAAAACATCAAGTTACAGACTCACCCTGATCAACACATTTTGTATACTACACATCATCATGGCAAGAGTGTAAAAGATACCGTTACTTTACACTCACTTGCCATTTAATTAGGTACACCTGTATGAGTGCTAATTAAAGATAATGTCAGCCAGTCATATGGCAACAACTGAATGCATTTAGGCATATATAGACATGGTCAAGACAACCTGCTGAAGTTCAAACTGAGAATCAGAACGGGGAAAAAAGGTGAATTAAGTGACTCTGAATGTGGCATGGCTGTTGGTGTCATGACCTGTGTTTGTGTGCCTCCCTGTCCATGTCTCTTCCTGTTTTATTTTGAAACCCACTTTGTCTGGTGCCCCTGCCTTTGTATACTTCCTGGTCCCAATTTTCGGCAGCTGTGCACTCCTTCCTCCTGTGTCTGATTGCCCACCTGTTTGTGTATTTATGTCCTCGCCCTTGTCTGCTCGATGTCCCGTCCTCGTCTTGTCTCCATGTTCGTGAGTGTGTGCTCCCTACCTTGCGCTCTGCCCGTACTTATGCTTTGTACTTTGTTACTACGCTACTCGATTAATAAAAACAGTTTTTACTTGCTCCGGTCTGCCTTTGAGTCCTGCATTTGGGTCCACCTCCGCACACTCACACTACGTTCCATGGCAGTTGGTGCTGAGTATTTCAAAAAATACTGATCTACCGGGATTTTTCTGCACAGCCATCTGTAGGGTATAGAGAGACTGGTCAGAAAAAGAGAAACTATCCAGTGAGCGGCAGTTCTCTGGGTAAAAATGCCTTGTTGATCAGAGGAGAATAGCCAGACTGAGTTGAACCAAGGTATGCAGCTCAGCATCTCTGAATGCACAACATGTTGGATCTTAAAGCAAACAGGCTACAGCAGCAGAAGACCAAACCCAAATCACCTCAACTGGCTCCTTTTAATGTGAAGAAATAACAACTTTACTCTGAGCCCCTCTCGAATGGCCAAGCTCCTTATCCTGTCTCTCAGGACGAACTTTCCACTCCCCCTCACCTGTGAACAAGAAGACATTTAAACTCCTTCATTTGGGCCAGCAAATCGCTCCAGACACGGAGCGGCCATGCCATCCTTTTCAGACTGAATACCACATCTTCTGTGAAAAGCAGAGACAAGATACTGAGCCTACTGAATCCAACACCCCTTGGCTGCACCTCGAAATTCTGTGCATGAAAATTATAGACAGAATCAATGACAACGGAAATCCCTGGAAGAGTCCAACACAAGTCTGACTTACTGCCAGAAATGCAAGCTAAGCTCTCACTACAGTTATAAGCGTCCGTAGCAAGGGCCCTGATATTCCATACTGAAACACACTCCTCAAGACATGGGCGTGGTCAAATGCCATTGTCCAGTCCATAGAACACAACATAGACTGGGCAATGGCAACTTCCTAGCACACTCAAATATCCTTGAGAGGATTAAGAGCTGGTCCAGTGTTCCACAACCAGGGATCTCCTCCTTTGGAAGGTCTATACCGGGGTACTGGAAAGGAGAGTCCATTCATTAGTTCAACCTCTGATTCAGGAGGAATAATGCAGTTTTAATCCTGGTAATGGAATTAAAAAAAAAAAAGAAGTTATTATTTTAATGATTCCCCCCCAGGATAAATAAATGATTCTCATTCTACCAATCAGTTAGAAAAATGCCCTTTTTCCATTTTTTATGCTATCAAATGTACTTCCAATGTCTTCTTTGGTAATTTCTGACTCCAGGTATCTTCTGTTTTCATCTGCAGTAGCTGGAATAATTAACCCATTCAATAATGCATTCGGCATGTGTGGGGCCATTTTAACTACTGCACAATTTTTTTTTTCAAGTTTCATTAATTTCATCAGGATTTGTAATATTAACCTCATTATATTTTAGTCTTCTTCATTACGCTACTTTTGATTTTGATCTTTTTTTCTCCCGAAAAAGTTTTACATGTTTCTCAACCTGAAGTTTGTGAAATTTCAAAAACTTCAATAATAATCTACCAATTCACAGTTCTGTAGCTATTTGTACTAGGAGTGTCATCAGAAGGCTTCTTGTACCAACTTACTATACTCATAAACTAAACAACGCTGTGCATGATATATAGCACCAATTATGAGTTTAGTTATGGAGATAAAAGGGAGGTATTAATGCAAGAGAAAGTGCTGAAAACTCTAGAATAACACACATAAATAATACCACCCAATTTTAGTTCATCTATCTTAGCCTAATTGTTACATCCATGGCCACGAGGAAACCTAGACATAACATGCTTTGTGAATACCCCACTCTTCCCACTCCCAAGAAAGGCCAGTAGCACAGAACACAAAAAATTCAAGATAATGAGCAGCAGTTTATTTGCTTCTGAGGTGAGCAATGCCCAAAACAACAAACAAAAGCTTCCAATAAACCCTGTTCTTCCCTTATAAAAAAAGTAAAATGCAAACAAATGAAAATTCTAGACCCTAGGCTCCTTAACTTCTAACTAGTAGGAGTGAGGAGCTGAATGTTGAGTAGTTCTGCACCTATTATGTAAATGATCTTTTATAGTAGGATCCACTGTACAGTGTATGTATATGTACACTATGTAATAGCAAGTCTTCCGCTATTATGCATCGTCCTGAAAATGTACAGGCAATAAGAAATCAGTTACTCTACTCACATAATGAACCTGTGCTCAACAAAGCCCCATTACCCCATTCACTTGGAAGTGCTTCATATAGCACAAATGCACAAAGTAAAGCGTAAAGCATAAACCAATTATCAATGATGACTAAATAACGACTCAATTAAATACCTGTGAGAAGCATTGCAAAACGTCTCACAATGCCAATAAAAAAGTATTGACCCCCCTTGGATGTTTCATCCTTTTACTACTTTAATAAATGAAATAGTGGTCAATATGAATTGACTTTTTTGACAAGAATTTGAAAAAAAAAAAAAGCTTAATTCACGTCAAAGTGTAAACAGAGTTTTGCAAACTAAAGTCAATTAATTAAAAATATGTAAAGTTCAATTCAATTCAATTTTATTTATATAGCGCCAATTCACAACAAAAGTCACCTTGAGGCGCTTCACACTGTAGGGTAAAGATAAAACAGTGTTAAAAGGAAAACCCCAACAATCCGATGATCCCCTATGAGCAAGCACTTGGCAACGGTGGGAAGGAAAAACTCCCTTTTAACAGGAAGAAACCTCCGGCAGAACCAGGCTCAGGGAGTGGCAGCCATCTGCCCCTCCCTGAGCCTGGTTCTCCCTGAGCCTGGTTCAGAGAGAAAGTAAAATGAACATTTGCATAAAAATCCACTCCCTTAAGGTCAGTATTAAGTAGATGCACCCTAGGCTGCAATCACAGCACTGAGTCTGTATGGATATGTCTCAGTCAGGCTGGAGCATTTCTCCATTCTTCCTCACAAAACAGCTCAAGTTGTGTCAGGTTGCTCAGGGATTGGGCGTGAACAGCTCTTTTCAAGTCCAGCCACAAATTCTTGATTGGACTGAGATCTGGGCTTTGACTTGGCCAGTCCAGAACATTCACCTTGTTGTCTTTTGCTGTATGCTTGAGGTTGTTGTCTTGCTGGAAAATAAATCTTCTCCTAAGCCATAGTTCTCTTGCAGACTGAGTCAGATTATCCTCCAGGATTTGGCAATATTTTTCTGCACACCTTTACAAGCCTTCCAGGGCCTATTGCTGAGAAGCATCTTCAGAGCATGATGCTGCCACCACCATGCTTCATGGTGGAGATGGTGTGTTTTTGATAATGTGCAGTGTTTGCATAGCGTCTAGTCTGATGGCCACAAAGCTCAATTTTTGTCTTATCAAAGCAAAAACCTTGGAGTCTTCCACATGCCGAAATGCAGGAGCAATTCACTGAGCTTTTTTCAACAGTGGCTTTCTCTTTGCTACTCTCTCATAGAGCTTGGATTTATTGGCCTCCTTCACCAGTCTTCTTCTTGCCCTGTCACTCAGTTTGTGAGGACCGCCAGCTTTAGGCAGATTTAGACAAGTGTCATACTCCTTCTATTTCTTAAAGGTGGATTTGAATGAACTCCGTCGGATGTCCAGTAAGTTGGAAATTGTTTTGTAGCATCTCCTGATTTATACTCTTTAATAATCTTTTCTTTGAGTTGCTTGGAGTGTTCTTCAGTTGCAGCAGGAATACTGATGATTCATGATGATTCAGAGACTGGACCCCCTAGACAAAGGTGTTTTTATACTACAATCACTTGACACACATCAACTGCATTTAGGTGATCTCCATTTCAGTAACTCTGACACTGCTGGTCTCTACTAGCTGGACCTCTGTTCTTCCTCTTCTTGTAAATTTTATTGGCGGCTGGCAAACAACCAAATAGTGCATTACCGCCACCAAATAGTATCCCGTCACCCATGTCATCCTTGCGCAGGGCCCGACCAGATATTATGCAGTCGAGATTCCCACATTTGGGGAATTCGCAGGGGTCAGCACAACCGGAGTGCAATGGCTGAGCCTCGCCCTGGGCGAATTAGGTCAGTCCCTTTAAAGAGGGTAAAAATGCATTTTACTTTAAATACTTTAAATTTTTAATTAATTGACATTAGTGTGTAAAACTCTATGTTCACTTTGGCATGACAGAAGCTTTTTTTTCAAACTCTTGTCAAAAAAAGCCAAAATATATTGACCATCATTTCATTTAGTAAAACAATGTAAGGGTGAAACACCCTAGGGGTGAATACTTTTTATAGGCACTGTAAAATGTGAACACCTAAGGAACCAGTCCATTTCAGATCTTATAAGACAAACTCACAGCCCTGTCCTTAGTTACTTACACCTTTCATCTGCTAAAAAATTAACCACAGCTGTCTATCAAATTCCAAACTACGTTTTTTATTCCTGTGTTCAAAAGATTATTCCACACTGTGTAAAAAAATGCTTTGTTACAATTTCTGTTCAGTTCTCAATCACTTTCCCTCTGATGTTCTCCGAACCTCAGCTGGGCCTGTTCTGTGTAGAGTTTGCATGTTCTCCCTGTGTTACTTTACTCCGGGTACTCCAGCTTCCTCCCACAGTCCAAAGGTATGCATGTTAGGTTAATGAGTGATTCTACATTTTCCATGAGTGTGAGGTAGATAAAGTAATTTAAACATACATAATACATTTATGCTTGAGTGTGTGGTTAAAAAGCAACTTGTATAAAATGCTTTGAGTGCTCAGTTAGAAAAGAAGTACATTACATCAGAAAATGTTGTGGGAAATGTTTTTTACGAAGTGCTGAACAGTGGAAATAAGATATATATTTTTCTCATTGCAACTAATGCATATTTTAAAGGCTCATACTGACTGATATTTTGCAGTCGATATCACCCATCTATCAGAAGCAGCATCGAGCACTTCATAAGATGTAGGGTGAATTTGTACCACAGAATGAAAAGATGGACATAGCTCCCCACTGACTTCTGGATTTGGCAACTTGGAGCCTTAAAATCAGCAATTTAGCTGCCACCACAGAGGCCGTTTGGCATCCAAAGGGTCTACATTTAGATAAGAGTGGGACAGCTCTAAGCCATCAGCTATAGCTAACAAGCTGTATTCATAAACTATATGGGTAAAATGCACAGACACGTTTGTTTATCAAGTTCCTGGTTTGATTTGTTTGTTTGTTTGTTTGTTAGCAGGATTATACAAAAAGTTACAGCTGCACCGGCATGAAAATGTTAGCAGCGGTGGGGCTTCACATAAAATAACAGAGCATAAAACAATAAAAGAAACTAACACATGAAAAAATATTAGCACATAAAACAAACAAATTCATAAAAAATAGCAACACATTCAGAATAAAAACAGGTAAAAAATAACTAAGCATAACTAAAAAGCCAAAATAGCTTGCCTAGTTGGGGTTAAACATCACTGTAAAAAGATGGGGTTTTAGCAGAGACTTAAAATGCTCTAAAGACTGTGCAGCGCTAACCTGATCCCACTACAGAAAAGGTTGTATCACCACAAGTTTTACGTCGAGCTCTCGGAACAGCTAGAAACAGCTGGTTAGCTGACCTCAGTGCTCTGGATGGGCAGTGAGGCTTAAGGAGCTCTGACAAATAAGAAGGCATTAGGCCATTCAGGCATTTAAAAACAATTAATACATTTTTAAATTGGATTCTAAAATGTGCAAAAAGCACAAACATTACAAATACACTGGAGAAATCCTGCTCATTGACTGCATTAACCATGGTAGTACATTAACTATTTCTGATGTTACCGCTGTTAAGAGTCCCAGCCCACAAGTAGTTGCCTAAAATGAGCAATAGTAAGAAAGCAAGACCATAAATGGCAAAGGCATGTTGATTGTAAGCAACTTTGAGAAATGCTGGTCTGCAAAGTGTACAGGACTATACAAAAGTCTTAACCCACCCCTCATTCCTATATAGTTTGTTTCCAAGGAGCCAGACTTCTTTTTGTTTTTTGAAGTGGTCATAAGCAGTAGACTTTGAGGGTCTTCTGTAGGTCTTTTTTACAGACAGCTGTAAAACACAGTGGAGGCTCTGTCATGGTTTGGGGCTGCATTTTAGCCACTGGTATTGGGGATCTTGTTAAAATTAATGGAATTATCAATGCAGAAAAGCACAGTCAGATTTTGATCCACCATGCAATACCGTTCAGAGAGTGTATCATTCTCCAGCATGACAATGGTTAAAAACATTCTGCCGATGCATTAAAATTCTACTGGTCTGAAAAACACACAATGGAACAAAATCAGTTATGAACTGGTCACCCCAGAGCCCAGACCTCATCATTATTGAAGCAGTGGGGGATCATCCTGACAGAGGATGGAACAAAAGCCAGCCAACATCCAAAGAAGAGCTTTGAAATGTCCTTCAAGAAGCTTAGAGAACTATTCCTGAAGACGACTTAAAGAGATGACAGAAAGCTTGACTAAGAGAATTCAGGCTGTACTGAAGAATAAAGTTGGTCATACTAAATATTGACTTTCGAGCTTGTTAGAATTATACAAACTGTTTTTGTCATGTCCTGTAGTTCCATTTATGTTTTCATGCTTAACCACTTACTGTATTTCCAATTTTCCTGGCAAAATATAAAGAAAAGGTGGGTGGTTCAAGACATTCGCACAGCACTGTATTGCAGGCCTGCAAGTGTTACAACTAAGGTCTATAATGTTTTTAATAATTGTTTTAAAGGACCATTGCAAAGGGTGTATATGATGATATTCTCTGTATTCTTCTGTGACAAAATAAAGCAAATACTGGTTGGTGGGATTGAAAACCAGATGATGAACGAGACACCACCCCGCATCTTCAGCATTAAATGAGCAGAGCTGATGTCATGAGTTGCAGACAGAGCCTGTCATATCAGGTGCCTTGCAGGAAATGTCTAGACGCACATAGCCTAAAATTTAACAGCTGTAAAGAAACCATGTGTCCATGTGTTGTAATGTGACAAGTTGTTCTTTTGTAGACCAAATGTTCTGTCTGTGTTGCTGACTAAATGTGCACGCCCTTTACCATTAGTATTAGATCGTGACTGATCTCTCATCTACAGCTAGAATAACTGATGAGTAATTAATTAAGTCACTGCCATTGCTCTACAAGTATAAATGTGCACAGTTTTGTTTGTAAATGATCACTGACTCTGTTTTTGTAAGCTGCTTCTAGTATTTAACAATCTCAGAAGGAATACTGCTAAGCTGCTGGAAGCAATAAAAAAGTGTGCTTCCTGTTAATGGTGGGCTTTTTACAGTAACTTTGAAATGCTGCACTCGGATTTAATGAGCAATTAGGAGGCGAGCATGGGTGTACTCTGAATAGCTCATGCAAGTATGACTGCGAGTCAGCTGAAACCCCACATATATGAAAAAGTCAAACTTTTTAAATTGAAATAAGCCAAGAAATAGTATAGAGACATGTCCAAAGAACATTCAAAGACATGTAATGACATTAGATATAAACATTCAAAAGGTCTCTGGTTGGACATGCACGAGGGACACTGTAATATACACAATTCGATGAGCATGTACTATTAAATATAAGCCACAGGGACAAAAGACTGATTTCATATCAAGCTCTAATGCCAAATGAATTGCACTGAAATGTGTGTTATCACTTTATCAAGGTATACTATGATATTTACAGACAACACTGTGATCTTTGGTGAGAGTAGGGATCAAGTGGAGGGAAGCCTGGAGAGGGGGAGGTATGCACTGGAGAGAAGAGGAACGAAAGTCAGTAGAAGCAAAACAAAGTACATGCACATAAATGAGAGGGAGGCAGATGGAATGATGAAAATACAATGGGTAGAGGAAGCAAAGGTGGATGAATTTAAATACCAGGGATCAACCATCCAAAGCAACAGAGAGGTGAAGAAGAGAGTGCAGGCAGGGTGGAGTGGGTGGAGATGAGTGTCAGGGGTGCTTTGTGACAGAGGGATAGCAGCAAGAGTGAAAGGGAAGGTTTACAAGACGGTAGTGAGACCTGCTATGATGTATGGTCTGGAGACGGTGGAGCTGGAGGTGGCAGAACTGAAGATGTTGAGATTTTCCCTGGGAGTGACCAGGATGGACAGGATTAGGAATGAGTACATCAGAGAGACAGCTCATGTTGAGAAGTTTGGAGACAAAGTCAGAGAG
>VUQH01039372.1:0-11431 GCA_015106775.1 Etroplus canarensis
GGGGTTTTGTTTTTTTTTTTTTTTTTTTTTTTTTGCCTCTGAAATTTTGCCGGTAGTTTGAGCATTCATTTTGATCTGCAGAGGGGTGGAATCAGCTTTTCCTTTTTTGGTCCTGCTGATCAGTCTGTATAGTGATAGAAAGATGATTTCCTTGCCTTGTTTTTTTGCTGAGGACTGGACTGCAAAGCCACATTCTTCATACACGCTGCAAACAGCAGCCACCTACACAGTCTTTATCTGTGTCATCGTTGTTGCAGCTGAAGTCTTAACCGTCTTGACAAACACATGACAGCCATCTAGTGGAGGAATTGGCTGCCCTTCAGAGGACCTTTAATCAGTGCTTATTCTGCATTCTTGTATCTGAGGTGATCTTGTATACAGGCAATTATTTAAATATGCAAAAACTATTAATCCAGCAACTGCAGTATCTACATTAACTAATAATTGTAGAGTTTAGGAAGAAGGCAAAATTGGCTCCCAAGCGCTAGCTGTGTTGAATAAATTTCCAAGCTCAGAGGCAGGCAGAGGTTTCGAGAAGTGCTGAATTATTTGATGTGGTCCCAGTTTTTTCTTAAGAGTTCAGGGAATTGTTTCTGTGGAAAGAATTCCTCTTCCATGGAAAACTGGAGCTATCACTCCGCAGGCTGACGCACATTACCTTTCTCCTGCCTCCTTCCTTTTTGTGTACAGATTGAGCTGTAAATGTGTCAGCATCAGAGAGCTCAGTATGAAGAAGTCGGTCCGGCCAGCGGTGAGTAAGGTGAGCGGAGATCGAGGGAAGTCCGAGGCCACGGCCACCGCTGGCGCCGGAAAGCCCACAGCCAAAATCGCCACCACCGCTTCTCTTTCTAAGGTAAAAGTCGTCAAGTGATGGAGAGTGTAGCAGCTGATAAGCTTGAATTTCATTTGTTTTCTTGTTTTTAAGTGAACATTTTGAATTTTTGCTTGATCAGGTGAAAAGCAATGATGACCTTTTAGCAGCTATGGCTGGAGGGAATCTTGCTTCAAGCAGTGCAGTCACTAAGACCAAGAGGACCGCCTCTATTGGGACTAGTGCCAGCAGCCTAGACAGCAAGCCAAAGACGACATCAGGTATCTTATACAGTGTTCTCCACAGTTTGGATTTCTTTTTGGGGTGGAAGCTGGGGGGTGTCACCAGAACTGATATTTACCTTTAGATACTGAAATTCTGAAAACACGATGGTACCTGCTTTTTCTTAATCATCAGTACCATTGAACATAGCTGAGTTAGCAGTTCTTCTATACAGCCACAATGTGAATCAGACTCAAAATCCTTTATTAATCCCGGGGGTGGGGGGGTGGAATTACTCATATTCCAGATGCTCCATTAGATATAAATATGAAAGATAGGAAAATGAAAATGTATAAACCTGTATGTAAAAAGTGCAATGTCAAATAAAGACTCAAAATTAAAAATAGCATTCTATACGCTATATACAGATATGGCCATAAGGGGAATAGTACAGGTGTTAAAGGGAGGAGTTGTAAAGTTTGATGGCCACAGGTAGGAATGATTTCCTGTGGTGTTCTGCGGAGCATCGTGGTGGAATGAGTCTGCTGCTTAATGTAATGTAATGAAGAAGCTGTGAAGGATTGTCCAATACTGTCCATAACTTGGACAGATTCCTCCTTTACACAAGTCAGTGCCCCCTGGTTCATAAATGACAGAGGCAGTTGGACATTGAAGTACAATACTTTGCTTTTCAGGCGGATGACCAAGGATTGATAATTAATTTACGAAAGTTAATATACAAACAATACTCATCCCCGTTTTCTCAGCAAAAATAAAGAAATGAGGGGTGGCCCAAGACTTTCGCACAGTATGGTAAATGTTGGCACTCCTTTCAAAAAGCCATGAAAATTGATAACATTGATAGGAGTCATTGTGACGTCTGCACAAACTGTTGCACCACTGTTCTGTTCTGTTCTGTGCTGTTTTTGCTTTTATTTATAGAAAAGTTTTTTTTTAATGTTCAGATGATTTTAATAAAGATGTTTATGTTTAAGTAAGAGGGGGTAGTCTTTTTTTCCCTTTTTAACTGTGGTATCGAATTTGGTGTCGAGAATAGTGTTCATTTACTTGCATTGGTCTGGACTACTTAATTTCTGGTATCTCTAATGGGAGATTCCACAGTGCCAATAAAAAGATGCTTCTCTGCAAATGTTTGAACTTCCAAGTACGCCGTAACAAATTAATAACAAGATTATAATCAGCTGCTACTCCGTTGAGTCTCTCATCTCCTGGACTGACACCGACTGCTGCTTGTAGTTGCTGCTCTGCTCTGCAGCCTCAGGGAGCTTGGCGTATGGGAGCATGGACCAGTTCTCCACCTGCTGCAGGTTCTTCTTAGACTGGCCCTCCAGATCGCAGCAGATTGCCAGAGCAGAACAAGGAGTACTGTGGCCCACTGCAGTCTCACGTCGGTGATGTTGGCGTGACCAGGAATGAGAGAGTCCAACAGCTCAATGATATTGAAAATCCGCACAACAGCACTTTAAAAATAGGAGCGTGGGGATTTTCTACTAGTTAAAAGATCGTGTTGTTGTTTGGAAGAAAAATGCTAAAATGAGATGTAAAATATACTTGTACAAGTTTAAGTTCACTCACAGAAGTGATTTAATCTTGTTTAAAGTTAATATACTAGAATAAAGCATTTTAATTTCTCTCATAGGTACTTCATCCAAGCGTACAACATCATCGACTTCTAAGGAGCCAAATTCATCACGAGACCGCCTTCGTACATCCAGGACAGCAGCAGCAAAAAAGCAGCTGGTATCAGGGACTGTAGCTGGGGATGTGGCCTCAGGAAAACGTTCTCGCAGCCAGATCGTGGCCGAGTCCGAGGGCCGCATGAGCAAGTCTAAATCAGATGGCCAGATTAGTGATAAGGTGGCTCTGGAAGCCAAAGTCAAAGACTTGCTCGGGTTGGCTAAGAGCAAAGATGTGGAGATTCTCCACCTTCGCAGTGAGCTGAGGGACATGAGGGCCCAGCTTGGCCTGGGGGGGCAGGAAGCACCGCACCAGGAAGAAGCTGGGGAGGAAGAGAAGCCCCAAGTTTCAGCCATCACAGCAGCTGATGTGGAGTCCACTCTGATTCTTTTACAAGAACAGAACCAGGCCATCAGAGAGGAGCTCAACCTGCTGAAGAGCGAGAACCGCATGCTGAAAGACCGACTCAATGCTCTGGGTTTCTCTCTGGAGCAGAGGATGGATGGCTCTGAAAAACTGTTCAACTATTCTTCCCTGAGCCCAGACTTGGCAGCAGGCAGTGGGCACAGTGATGGTGGTGGCACAGGTACTATGACCTCTTCAGTGGAAGGCTCTGCTCCTGGCTCATTGGAGGATCTGCTAACAGGACACCAGCATGGAGGCTCTGCGGACAACCTGGACAGCGAATCCAGTGAGGTCTACCAAGCTGTCACCTCCAGCGATGATGCTCTGGACGCCCCATCTGGAGCTTCCTCGTCGTCTGAGTCAGAGTGCGCACCTAGCAGGGAGCGCTCGCGGAGGGGCAGCAGTGGCAATGCCAGCGAGGTGTCTGTAGCCTGTCTGACAGAGCGCATCCAACAAATGGAGGAGAATCAGCACAGCACCGCTGAGGAGCTTCAGGCCACATTGCAGGAGCTGGCTGACCTTCAGCAGATCACCCAGGAGCTGAATGGAGAGAACGAGCGGCTCGGCGAGGAGAAGGTCATTCTCATGGACTCCTTGTGCCAGCAGAGCGACAAGCTGGAGCTCTATGGGCGCCAGATCGAATACCTGCGCTCACTGCTAGATGAGCATCATATATCTTATGTGCTAGAGGAGGACATCAAGAGTGGCCGCTACTTGGAGCTGGAGCAGCGCTATGCAGATCTGGCAGATAACGCCCGCTTTGAGAGAGAGCAGCTGTTAGGGGTGCAGCAGCACCTGTCCAACACGTTAAAGATGGCTGAACAGGACAACGCTGAAGCTCAGGAGATGATTGGAGCGCTAAAGGAGAGGAACCACCAGATGGAGCGCATCATGGATTCGGAGAGACAGGATCGAGCTGCCATGGAGGCCGCGCTGGAGGAGTACAAGGCAGCAGTGAGCAACGACCAGGCAGAGCTGAGCCGCTGCCGAGCCCAGCTGGATCAAGAGAGGCAGAGGGTGGCTGAGCTGTACTCTCTCCACACTGCGGGGGACAAAAATGACATCTGCCAGCTGCTGGAAAGTGTTCGGCTGGGGAAAGAGGAGGCTGAAGCCAAAGCGGCAAAGATGCAGGAGGAGATGGAACAAGCTCACAGTGAACTCGGCCGGCTTCAGGAAACTTTCTCTAAGGTGAGTTCAAAGACAGTAAGTGGAGCATCAGTTTCTAAATGGAGCTAAGATGCATGCTGTTTATTTATGAAGATTTACCGCTGAAGATTTGTTGCGTATCAGTCAACTGATTACCTAATATCTTGTTGATGATTAAATGAAGGATACCTGCAATTATGTGTGTGCAGCTGGACAGGGACTACAGAGACTTCCAAGAGCAGGCGCAGCAGCAGATAGCTGAGCAGGAGCGCGCGTTGGAGAAGCAGCGTGTGGACCTGCAGGAGAAAGAGACGGAAATCGCCGACATGAAGGAAACCATCTTTGAGCTGGAGGATGAGGTGGAGCAGCACCGAGCTCTTAAACTCCATGACAACCTCATTATCACTGATTTGGAGAGTGAGTGGGCTGCAAATACAATCTGTGTACTGAAGGTCAGCTTTTCAAGAAATACATAGTTCCCACAGACACGTGACCTCCTTAGCAACGCCATCTTTGTTGGCAAGCTGTGCTTGTTTACACACACTGCTGTTTTTCTGCCCCGCAAATTTTAAACTGTTTTGATGTCGGATTCGACTTGTGATCAAAATCATGGAAAGGCAAAAGGAGATGGACTATGCGGAATCATTACGTATGGAGGATAGAAAGAGATACGATGAGAAAGTTGGCATAATAGGTGAAGATCCATACTCGTTAGCAAAGGAAAAGCTGAACCGTGAAGTTTCAGCATTGCCACTAATTCAATACTATGACGATGAAAGACGTTTTATTGGCGGTGAACCGATGTTGAACTGCCGTTTATCACGCGCAATTCCCGTTGCGTTCCTGTCATAGTCCCGGTATTGCCGATAATAGCCGGTCAAAACGGCACAATCGGGGGCAGTGATGCCAAACGATATCAGCATCAAAAGAGAGTACATCGTGAGTGCATCCTGAATACTGCGGCAACACGCCGGGGTCACAACGTGAATGCCGGCCTTTTGACGAGAGCATAACAGCAATAGATCGTCAGGAACCTAATTTTCAGCAGTTTCACGCCGTTTGGGGGCCGTTTTGATCGGGAACGCTAAATCAGCACGGATCGCCATAATCGGTACCGTTGCGGCTCCAGTGGAATGGAGGTCGAGTTGGGGTCTAAGACGTGTACCGTCATCTTGTGTTGGCACGCAGCTTTTATACCAGTGAGCAATTCCAGGCCTGCAAGTCACTGCAAGCGTACAATCAGTTTGTGAATGGTTGGGTTGGCGACGTTTCTTCAAGTGTGCTGAATGCAATGGCGGCCACTCCTATGTTGTGATGTCATGTGGGAACTATGTATAGAATTATGCACAATCATTTGTCATTAGCCAGCCAACCAGTGGCTGTTTAGAGACCCTGATGAGAAAATGTCTACAGAAACGGCTTTTACAGTGTGCTGTTTAGTCAGCCTGCGCTTAAATAATGCCGCTGACTTGCATTTCCTTCTGATTTCAGACTCTGTGAAGAAGCTGCAGGACCAGAAGCATGACATGGAAAGAGAGATTAAGATTCTTCACCGCAGACTAAGGGTAAGCGGGGATTCAGTCTGAAAGCAGTCCAGCATTAAAAAATGCCAGGGGCCTAGATATCTTGGTAGCCAGTCAGTTAGGGCATATTCAGTATGAGATGCCCATGAAATGCACTGAGCGGTGAGTCCAAGAGCTGCATAATGTGCTGCGTTACATTCCCCTCCTCTCTGCCATATGTATCTCTGTCCACTGTCCACATAAAATAAAATCATTAAGCCATTGAAGCCTCATTGTCAAATTGTGCAACAATGACATATGATCTGGGATGTACAGTTGCAGCACCAGACCCATGTGCTTTGAAGTCTTATCAAATTAAAAGTATTGTCCAGCAGTTAGTACTTACTGTCAATTAGGAGTTTTGTGAATCTGAAATGTTATCATAGCGGCAATCATTTTATCCTCTGGAGCACAAAATATACAGTGGCTTGCAAAAGTATATATATACCCTCCTTGGCATTTTTCCTTTTTTATTTTTGTTTTATTTTGCATTATAAGCTGTAGATTTTTATTTTTGGAGTTTATGGAGTTTACACAAACTAGTCCAAATTGGTGGGGTGAAAAGAAATGAAAAAAGTATTTGCAAAAAAAACAAACGTAAGTGGTACGTGCATATGTCGTCAAACAGAGGAACATTTGTGAGATGCAGAACAAATAAAAAAATGAAAGAACAGCACCTATGGTGGGGGCAGCGTGATGGTCTGGGGGTGATGTGAAGATGGTAAAATAGGATATTTGTACAGAGTGGAAGGGATGTTGAGGAAGGAAGCTGTCACAAGATTTTGCAGTGCCATGTCATACTGTGTGGACGGCACTTGATTATGGCCATTTTCATCCTACGACATGATAGTGACCTAAAACACAGCTCCAAACTGTGTCAGCAATATTTAAAGAATAAGCAGACCGCCAAAATTCTGAGTGTAATAGAGTAGCCAGCATAGTCTCTGAATTTGAACCCTGTTGAGTTGTTGCTGGAGCAGCTTGACTGACTGTATGGTACAAAGGAAGACTCCATCAAGCCAGTCCATCTTGTTGGAGATGCTCTAGGAAGCATGGGGAGAAAACTTATCAGATTACCTTGAAAAACTGGCAGCTAGAATACCTAAGATCTGCCAGGCTTCAACTCCTGCAAAAAGTGTTTTTTTTTGATGATGAACACAGTCTTTATTTCAATTAAAATCATTGTTTCTAACTTTGACAATGTCAGCATGTCCTGTTCATTTGATATATTTCCTATTCAGACTAATTTCACGTGTGTTTTCATGGAAAACAAGAATTCCCGAACTTTTGAGCAGTGGTGTACATGGTCACGTGTGCAATTCAAATTCTTGTTGTTTTTTTAAGCCATTCCTAGACTGTTTATGGCTTGAGAATAAATACATGCATAATAAATATAAATAGTGATGAAAGCTAAACAAAGTCAAAGCACAACCAAAACAAAAATTTTATATTAAAATAAATATTTACAGATGGAAATTTACAAGAAATGACTGCAGGAAAACAGAAGTAGCACCAAGAGAGCAAAGGAAAGAAAAAAAAGTCTGCTATGGTGTGTTTGTGCATGAAAGAGTGGGTTTATTAAATTTGTCGGACACAGATGTGCGGATTATTTTGATTTTCTGAGTTTAACCAGGTCAGTTCACTAAGTTGGGATCACCATGGTTGGTTTCCACCGTTTGATAAATGTCTTTGAAGTCTCAGGGAGTCTGTTATTTGTTCCATCTAATATACAGGATGTACAAAAGTCCTCATTTCTTTACATTTTGCTTCCAAGGAGCCAGACTTTCTTATAATTCTTTAAAGTGGTCACGAGCAAAAGATCTCCAGGCTTTCTGAAGGTCTTTCAAAGTTTTTGTTTAGACACTGGCTGCTTTTTCAGTCCTTGTACCTGAACTTTTGAATCTTTTGTTTGTTTGCAAAGCCACTTATAATAATAAAGGTACCTCACACAAGGGATGAATCAGTGTTGTGTCTACACATAACAGAGAACTTAGCAAAGAACCAATTTTAAATTGTATCTTTAAGCACTTTTGTTACTAGCAGCCTGTCACAAAAACACACTTTGTTCCCATTTCTTTGGGTGAATCTGTGAAAAATGCCAAAGATGACAGTCTGACAGGCATGAAAGAGTATTTTTGCACCAGCAAGGTGATTCTGAAAGAGCTATCAGCTGAAAACTTGGCGTATCTCAGCGGTGTGTCCTTCCAAAACTGGAGGAAAGTGGAGGATGAAAGAAGTGTGCAGGCTTAAAAAACCATCTGCATCAGGTGACAGCAGCGAAAGAGAGATGCAGAGCATGAGGGAGAGTGAGATTAGTGTGTTGTGGTGGACAGAAACTTTTTTTTGGATCTTATTGTGACACTTGGTTGTTCTGTAAGCAGTTGTACAAAAAAACACCTGAGGGGTTGCCTGCATTTTGATTTTAAAAATTGTATATAATCAGAATCAGAATACTTTATTATTCCCTGGGGGGAAATTGCTTAATTCAGTGACGAATGCATCAAAAACTTTCCCAGGGAGCATTTCAAGAGAAGCAACGTAAAAGTTAAAGAAAGACGGCCTTAGAAATCTAAAAAAGCAAGATAAGTAATTTCCCACTGGGGATTAATAAAGTATTCTGATTCTGATTCTGATTAAACAAAGACTGGAGAAAGAAATGGAGCGTCTGAAACAGGCTGCACACAGGTTGGTGCATGCGCTCTGACCAACTTTGTTTTTTTTTTTTTTAACTAAATTTGTATGTAAGTTTATAAAATTTACACTTCATATTTTCATTCTAAGTTAAAAAATGGTTTGTTAAACACATTTGTGATTTTCAGAGTACTAAAATGATGAACTGAGAAAAACTCCAGCACCAAACAGGGCAATTACACCAACAATCCAGAGGTTTTATGAAGTTGGTGTAGGCGATCTAATCCAAATTCTGACCACCTTCTAGATCTACCATCTGTTTGAGAGTGCACAAAATCTTTTATGAATGCAATGACCGTTAGTGTTTCCAGACCTTTTTGACCAAAAAAGGTCAAATTTGCTTTACCAAAAAAAAAAAAAGCAGATGGAAAAAGTAAACAAAGTGGAGAATTTAGTAGCCAGATATTTTCTTTAGGAGTTTGTGGAAGCCTAAGCAGAGGGCAAAGGAGCATTAAAAGTGGATTCTAAATGATTTCTGTTTGTGTTTCTGCGGTATATGCTGTTATTCCATAAGTGAATCACACACATCACATTTTTATAAGTGACAGTTACAAGGGCACAGGGTGTGATTATAATTGAAGGAGTGCTGCGTGTATCATCATAGCAACTTTAAAGGACAAACTACCCTCTAGTGGCTAAAATAATCAATACTGCGTAAATGATCTGCTGTATCATTTAACGTCGATAATATTCAGCTGTTGCTCTCACTGTGTGTGTTTATGCATTCAGGAAGAGTCCATGGAGTGGCGTCAGTTTCAGGCTGATCTGCAGACTGCTGTTGTGATTGCTAATGACATCAAGTCAGAAGCACAGGAGGAGATTGGAGACCTGCGACGCCGACTTCAGGAAGCCCAGGAGAAGAATGAGAAGCTGAGCAAGGAGCTGGATGAGGTCAAGAGTCGCAAGTAAGACCCACAGAAGAGCTCCAGGAGTTATGCTTACATCGTCTGTCTTATGTATCTCTAAATAAAATTTAGATGCTTAATATTTTTATTTATTATGATACTGAATGCTCATTAGGACAGTTTAATGTTCATTACGGGGTTAAACAATTGACTTTACAGGACAGTCAAAAAGGAGAAAGTTTAATTTAAACATTTTGATTGATCTTTTACAACGATTGCTCCCAATTGTAAATGTGCATGGCTGAGTGGAGTGCTTTATGTTTTCCAGGCAGGAGGAGGAGAGAGGCAGAGTTTACAATTACATGAATGCAGTGGAGAGGGACCTAGCAGCCTTAAGACAGGGGATGGGTCTCAGCAGACGCTCCTCCACCTCCTCAGAGCCTTCACCCACCGTCAAGACACTCATCAAGAGTTTTGATAGTGCCTCGCAAGGTACTACACAACCATAACGTACACTGTCCTCACTTTTTGTCTGATTGTTGGGGTTTTCTCTCTAACACTGTACGGTCCGTTACCTTACAGTGTAAAGCGCCTCGAGGAGACTTTTGTTGTGAATTGGCGCAATATAAATAAAATTGAATTGAATGTAGATGTTTTTAGTGTAGCAGCTTTTATTATATTTAGTCAGTTTTTAAGGTGCTCAAGACTTGAGGCTGGATTACGCAGTCTGAAAAAAAAGGTGACATTTGTAGAAGTTCCAACAGAGGAGTATAATAAGTTATCAACACATTTTTAGCATTTCATTTTTTGTCTTTTAGGCAAGACTCCTGACATTATGTCAGTCTAACCTTTCTATGTTTGGATGTAAACTTTTACTGTCTCCCTGTTAACTCAGGTCCACCCTCAAACGGTGCCGCTGTGGCTCCAACGGCCCCAGCTGCCCCGCTACCACGGACCCCCCTCAGCCCCAGTCCTATGAAGACACCTCCGGCAGCTGCTGTTTCACCAATGCAGGTACAGGGAAAAGGGCTTTTTTACGAACACGTTAACTATAATTGTTCCATTTTAGCTTGCAGCTTAACACAGTGCCACATGTTGCATTCCTCGTCGGGCACACATGGACTCTTGTAGTCTAAAGGTAATTCTCCCTGTGTATTTATAGAACACGTTTTAAAAGAACCAAATTCTTTGTCACAATATATCTCTCTCATTATATGGACAAATGTATTAAGCTGCGTCTTTTAATTGTTGAATTCAGGTGTTTCGTTCAGTCCCATTTCCACAGCTGTATAACATCAAGCACTTAACTATGCAGGCTGCCTTTACAAACATTTGTGAAAGAATGGGTCATTCTAAAGAGCTCACTGCATTCACCAGCTCTCTCCTGACTCAACACCTGCAGAGTTCAGAACCCCCTCTGGCATTAACATGAGAAAATAAACTGTGTGCCAGGAGCTTCATGCCATGTAAAGCTATGGCATGAACCCTTACATCACCAAGATCAGTGCCAATTGTTATGTGGAATTGTTGTAAAGCACTCCATACCATACAACACTTGGCAATGCCAAGCATGCCCCCTCCACGCAATACATCTCCACTGGAGCAATGAAGATGTGTTTTGTGGAGTGATGAATCAAGCTTCTCTATCAGACTGCCAGATGGAGGAGTCTGGGTTTTGTGAATGCCAGGAGAGTATCACCTGCCTGCCTGCACTGTGCCAGCTGTAAAGTTTGGTGGGTAGGGATAATGCTATGGGGTAATTTTTCTGGGGTTGGCCTGGGCCCCTTAGTTCCACTGGAAGGAAACCTTAATGCATTAGCTTATGAGGACACTTTGGATAATCCCATGTTACCAACTTTGTGGGAACAGTTTTCTTGTTTCAGCATGACTGTGCTTTATGTGCACAAAGCAAGCTCCATAAAAGCATGGTTTGGTGTGAAACAATTTCACTGGCCCACACAGAGTCCTGACCTCAACCCAACTGAGAATGCGTGGTTTAAAGTTTGCTGTAGACCAGATGAACCCATCCAATCTGAAGGAGCTGGAGACGT
>VUQH01039373.1:7764-32501 GCA_015106775.1 Etroplus canarensis
TCTGCTTCTTCTATTGGCTGCTGTGTTAGGGGTCGCCTTTATCTCACCCTATCCCTGCATCCTCTTCTGTCACACCAACCCTCTGCATGTCCTCCACATCCATGTACC
Organism: Etroplus canarensis; assembly: GCA_015106775.1. Classification (NCBI taxonomy): domain Eukaryota; kingdom Metazoa; phylum Chordata; class Actinopteri; order Cichliformes; family Cichlidae; genus Etroplus; species Etroplus canarensis. Next base: position 7,873 of record VUQH01039373.1, read on the forward strand.
TTCTCTGTGGTCTTCCTCTTCTCCTCCTGCCTGGCAGCTCCATCTTCAACATCCTTTATCCAATATATCCACTATCCCTCCTCTGAACATGTCCAAACCATCTCAGCCTTGCCTCTCTGACTTTGTCTCCAAAGTTCTCAATTTGTGCTGTCCCTCTGATGTCCAGCTCTCTCCATTTACCAGTCATAGTTCCTACATTCCTACTCTCACCTCCACTCTCCTACCTTTCCTTCTCTCTCTCTGGCTCCTAACATGCTTTCCTCCTCTCCTCCTCCTTTGTCCTAAGCCAACAGTAGCATTGTTGTTAACATGAGCTGCGACCGATCTGGTATGGAAGTCATATTATGAATCAGCATATTAGATTTGGCAAAGATTTTATGCCGGATGCCCTTCCTCACGCAACCCTTGCCATTTACCTGGGCTTGGGACCTGCACTAGGAGTACATTTGCTTGTCAGCCCCCGTGGCTGGATTATCAAAGACAAAAACTAAACTACTGGCACACTCTGTATTTTACTCAGGCAAACCAAGTGGCAACCATGGACAGGGTTGGACATAGCCACTGTGATGTGTCTCTGGATTTTTTTGAAGCTTCAACATCAGCATTTTACCTGCTGCTGTGTTGTTTTCTGATGTTGTATAGGTACAATGCAAAGACACACCCATCAGCTAATTAGTGTTGAGAGATTAATAAAGCATTAGAGTCTTACTCACTAAACCTTCTTGGATGGTTTGTAGCACAAAGCAAGCCATAATATTACTCAGATAAACCATTAAAATGTTCCAAAAGCCACCAACAGCACACACACAGTGAAGAGGTCCAGTTTAATGACTCAAAGCAGTACAGGAGGTGTAGCAGACACTACAGCTGTCTGTGTCGGGACACCTGCCAATCAATGCAGCCATACGCCTAACTCCAGATGGATGAGTCAGAAAAAAAAAATCACCTCACTCAGAGTTGTTATTAAGGGGAAAACTATCAGTAAAGACTAAAACCTTCCTTTTCTTGTTTTACCAGGCTCTAAATATGTATTGATGTTGTAAATTTGTACATTTTAACATGGGAGTTTGTGGGAATTAACTTCCTTTAGGAGCCAGCCTCAAGGGGCATGTAGCAAAACTGCACTTTTTACCACTTGCACACTGACTTCATTTTTCCTCTTTGTGGTTGCCCCTTCGTGGCAGCTTGCAGGGCTGCAGCATGAGTCCAACAACTGCAGTTCCCGCGATGGCCTCTTAAGTGACTCTAAAAGTGAGTCAGTTGTTACAGATTCACATGTTAAACTGTCCACACCTCGGGACAAACAAGGCTGGCACAGTTTCCTCCTTTGTAGCAGCTGTATGGGGGTGATTTTTTCTTTGCTTTTTTATTTTCGGCCCAGCACCTGCCGCATTTTTGGTGCTGAATGTGCGGACACTTTTTTCTATTTTCAAGTTTGTACTTCAAATTCAGTGAGGCAAATTCTAGTATTCTATTAGTGTGTTAGTGTATTAGCACTAATTAGTGGATTTTTGTGTGTGTGTGTCAGAGGTGGTAAAAGTAGAGACATTCTTTGCTCAAATAGAAACACTTATCCTTGTGTTAAAAATGACTCTGGTAACAGTTGGAAGTATTGATTCAACTTCTTTATTCAAGTGAAAGTGAAAAAGTACAGGCTCTGAAATGTACTCAAAGCATAAAAGTAAACAAAGGACCTCTTTGAAAGACATTTTCACCAGCTTTTATTCTCCAAAGTGTTCTGAATAGCATGGCAAACAAACGCCCTTGTACAAGAAGGGACGTAGTCATCTCCACTTGCTGAGAAGGCTGAGGTCCTTTGGAGTGTGCAGGCCTCTGCTAAGGACTTTCTATAACTCTGTGGTGGCTTCAGCCATCATGTGAGCAGTGGAAGCTTTGAGAGGGACAGGAAGAGACTGAACAGGCTGATCAGGCGGGCTGGCTCTGTCCTTGACTGCTCTCTGGACTCCACTGAGGAGGTGGGTGAGAGGAGAATGTTGTCCAAACTGACATCCATCATGGACAACACGTCTCACCCCCTTCATGAGACTGTGGGAGAACTAAGTAGCTCCTTCAGCAGCAGACTGCTGCACCCTCGGTGCAGAAAGGAGCACTACCGCAGGTCATTCATCCCATCTGCCATCAGACTGTACAACACCAGTCTATCACAGCAATGAATCTGCACTCTGTGTTTATAATCTGGACAGTATTTTGCACGGAAATATCGTTTAAAATGACACTCCTGCACTACTTTTTTCTGCCACTTAAGATTTATATCTATAGTCACTTTATTCACCCCACTACCTAATTTTTCCCCATGTTTAGACACGTATGTCACTGTTTATACTATATAGATTGTGTCTGTTTTTGTATTTTTATATCTGGTATTTTTATATATGTATATAAAATGTCAATATGTCACTTTTTATATTTTTATCTATATGTGTCTTTTGCTACTGTAATGACTATTTATCCCACGTATGGGAAATTCAAAATCTTATCTTATCTTAATATTAATACAAGGGAACAGGCTCTTTATTTACACTTTTGTTAGGCTAGTTATTCTAATGAATATACTCAACTTAAACAGCTGTGATATAGAACACACAAAAAAGATTAAAAAAGACTTCACTCTATATACTGTTGACGATTTTATAGATGGGTGACGTTCCCTCCACATCTATCAGAAATAGAAGTATAATGCTATAAATAATGCATATTTTTTTCCTCTATCATTTATTGTTCCGTCTATTCTGGTTCAAACTGGTTTGATGTGGGAACGATGCATAGTGATGCAAAATAATCAATAACGCCATTCAAATGTGTTCAGTCTAAAGTAAAGAGCCTGTTTTAAAAATATAACGAGTAGAAACTAGAGAAATTTGTGTTTATAAAAAGTAGAAAGTTGTTAGAAAAAAGTGTGTTTTCTCCTTCCTCTCTTCTCTCTCCCCTCACTCCCAACCAGTTGAGGCATATGGCTGCCCCTCCCTGAAACTGGTTCTGTTGGAGGTCTCTTCCTGTCAAAAGGAAGTTCTTCCTTCCCACAGTCACCAAGTGCTTGCTTATAGGAGATCATCTGATTGTTGGAGTTTTCTCTTTAATTCTGTAGGGTCTTTACCTTACAGCCGAGATGTTCTGCTGCCTTGCTGAATGACACTATTCCTTTTACTTTTGCCTTTGTTTTGTAATGTGCCTTGAGAAAACTTTTGTTGTGAATTATGCTATATAAACTAAATTTGTTTCAATTGAAAACTGAATACTTATACCTGAAAATTCTACCTAAGTATAGTAATTAAATATTTTTACTTTATTACTTCCCACCTCTGATCTGTGTTGTATAGGTACAGTTTACAGCACCATGCTAACCAAGCTTGCTAGTTGGCAACTAACTTAGTGCTCCGCTAGCTTCCAAATATGGTCACTTCTGGCTCTAAAGAACCAACAACAACAGCAGACACAGAGTTCCAGACCAGCGAGTGACATCACAGTGGATGCTTCTGCAAATATTCAAAAATACTGCTAAAAGGCAGGATGTAAATATTAAGGAAGTGCTGCAAGATAGTTGTTTAAAAAGTCAACACAAAGCACATTAATGCACACTGAACTCATTATGTAATATAAAAAGATTATAATTGAGTGATTTTACACATTTAGCAATAATAAGCACCCACATTTAAAAGCAGAAGGAATCAAACAGACTTAAAATTCCTATAATTCTCCAGCATTAGAAAACAGGTATCAAAAGAAAAGTAAATAATCAAAGCTAAACCACATTCAAAAAGAATAAAAGACAAACCAAAACATAAAGTAATTATAATAAGAAAAAAATGAACACATCATGTATCAAAAGGAAGGGTTTAAGTACTGCTATGATAAAAGAAAAAAAAAATTCAGTGGGATCATAGGCTGTTTCAGTACTCTTTCATACTTTTTGCTCTCACACAAAGGAAGGCCACAGCATACAAAGGGCTCTTGTGAAAAGAGATCCTCAGAAGGAGTCACAAGTATTTGTTGTGCTGCAGATGAATGAATTGAACCACCCAGAATCTCAACTTGATTGTTATATCAATGCATATCACTCCCCAAAAACATATTTTATGAATATTTTTGGGGAGTGGTATGCTTTGTTGAACACAGATCAAGGTGAATTGAGCCACAGTCATCCAGTCCGTCTCAACTCTGAACACTACGTTGTATAAGAGAGAATAACGATATCGAGAAAAAGCCCAAGGCTCTTTCACTTGGGCTTACTGTTTACAGGTGTGAGCTTTTTCATGTATTTTTGATTCCTCCAACAACTTCCTTCTCGTTCTATTTCTTTTCCATTGTAGTCTGAAAAAGAGTGGCTTTTCCCATTTCATGCAGTCTAATTGTCTGATGGCACCTTTCTAGTGTAAAAATCTAAAAATCCTGCAGGTTTTGACAAATAAAATGTGTTGTATTCCAATTTCTGACATCCTGCTGTTTTCTTGGCTATTGAAAGTGTGTGATGATATCAAGCCAAGATCTTAAGAGCTCTCTAAAGACTTCAGAAACAAAGGTTGTGCATGTCTATGAGTGTGATAATAATTTTAAAAAGATTTCCAAAATATTTTGAATGAATTATTTCTCTCTAAGGAAAATCAATTACGCAACAGGCAAATGACTTGTTCTCCTGACTGGCTGATTCAAAACCTCTTTAAGAACCCCCAATTTTCATCATGAAATCGAAGTATGGACACAAGCACTGGGGTACACCTCTTAATCACTGAATTCAGGTGTTTAAATCAGTCCCATTTCCACAGGTGTATAAAATAGAGCCATGCAGTCTACCTTTATAAAACATTTGTTACAGAGTTACAGAGTTACAGAGTGGGGTCAGTGAGTGCCAAGGTGCATAGTGTGTAAGAAAAGCCAATCTGTTAACTCAGTAACTGCAAAGTTCTAAACCTCCTCTGGTGTTGACATCAGCACAAAAGCTGTGCACCAAGGCTTCATGGCATGGGTTTCCAAGGCTGAACAGCTGCATGCTGCCTTACATCACCAAGTACAATGTCAAGCATTGGATGGCGTGATAGCTGGATGGGGCACGCCACCACTGGACTCAGAGAAACATGATTCATCATGCCACAGGACATCTTTCCGCTGTTCCTATCTGGCAGTTGATGGACGAGTCTGGGTTTGCTGAATGCCAGGAGAATGTTCCCGGATGCCTGCACTGTGCCAACTGTTTGTAGGTGGCCGAATGCTTTTACCCATACAATATAGGCACATAACGACAGACTGGCAGCCTGTCCAGGGTCTACCCCACCTTTCACCCTGTGACAGCTGGGATAGGTTCCAGTTTCCCCCATGACCCAGAATTGGATAAGTGGAAGAAGATGAATGAATGAATGAATGAATGAATGAATGAATGAATTCTTGCAACTTTCATCAAAATGGATGCCCCAACTACCAGAGTAATAATTCACAAATCTAAACTGCATGGGGGAAGTGCCAGGACGAAGCCTTTGCTGTCCAAACACAACATTGGAACAAAGTCAACATTTTTGGCACACACCAAAGACAGCTTGTCAGGAGAAGAGTTTGGGGTTACTTTGCTACTTGAGGGACTGGGCAGTTTTCAGTCATTGATTTAACTTGAAATTCCACATTATGTTATTTAGTGCTTGATGACAGCATGGGGCCATGCCTTTAATGCCTGAAATCTGAACTTTTAATCACAAATGGAACTTTCAATAGAAAGAAGTGGATCAAAAAATGCAAGGTTGTGGACAAGTTGAAACAGAAGAATGTTAGAATGTTAAGCTTTTTAGCAAAGTGATGTCAGGCTTATGCATAACACCAAAATGGGCTAAAAAGAACAAAAATAGCTTCAGAGATCATTTTTTTGTAAATATAGTTCATTAGTGTTTTCAAATACATGACTAGAGAAGGGCCCTGCGCCACTCCCTGCATTTGTACCACCTTTATCTTTAGGTTCTGTTTGAAAGAGAATAAAATGTTTATTCATCCAAATGTGTCAGTGAAACTCAGAATTTCCATTAGATTTGTTCCCATTTCATACAGGACTCTACATTCACAAAATGAAAAGAATTTAGTCAGACGGAGAGCCAGTGTCTTTGTCAGAGTTTGCCCAAGGCTATTCGACATCAGCTTGTGGGGTTTTGAAAAGGTTTACAGCCAGCTGGGGAATATTTCATGGTCAGACAGATTCAGTTTGATAGTCTCACTTTTTTCAGATATGTCGCTTTTGTAATGTTCTTTTATCCCTGGCAAAGAAGTGACGAGTATTCCCTCTTTTTGAATTTATGTATTTCTTTCTTTATACATTGGCTGTCAGTTTGATTGTCTGACGTTACATGTAGTTCACAGAAAGTTCAGAGAGAGTGTGGATTTTGTAATTTTGTTTACTGTCATTTATAACCAAAAATGTCTAAGATGTATAAAACCTTTCTCATGAGGAAAACATCCTGGCTGACAACAACAAAGCCAGATAATATGAGGCCACTTTTAGTGGGTGACTTTCCAGCCAAATCCAATCATTGGCTTGGTCACACATTCAGTTTCCAGTGTGGAGCTCACTGATGCCCTGGTTTCCAATCACAGTCCAAGCACACCCTAGCACAGCTGGACTTTGGGCTCCTAACTGTCCATGGGGATGACTATGAATGTCTGCATGTCTGTGTTAGCACCATGATGTGCTGGTGGCCTGTCCAAAGTGTCTGTCTCTATTTCACCAGATGTCTGTCTGTCTGTCTGTCTGTCTGTCTGTCTGTCTATACACACACACACACACACACACACACACACACACACACACACACACACATATATGATAAGATAAGTAAGATTGGGAAATTCAGTCGTTATGGTAGCAAAAAGACACATATTGATAAAAATATAAAAAGTGACATATTGACAAGAAATATATAAAAAAATACAAAATAGATGTATATATAAAATCAAAAAGGAAGCATTTGGTCGAAGAGAGACTGAATAAATGAAGGGTGATGTTCTGAAAAGTTTCCCAGCAAACTGGAGCATTCGCAGCTGGGTGTGAGTGTGTCTCTGTCCAAGGTGCTGAAAAATCTTCACGGCTAGATGAGCTCAGCTTTGCAGACATCTGTCCATGGTGCTGAAATCCAGCAATGAGCTCTCAGCCACTAGACATGCAGCTGCAGATGTGGCCAGTCAGAGCATTAACAGGGTAGGCATAAAAGCCTATAAATGTTGCTCTAAAAATGGAAAAATCCTCACAAAATACGGGGACAAGTTACCTTTAGCTTCATATCAAGCACTCTATACATTTTTGCAGATGATTATTATAATATATCAACTACACTTATTTTACCAGCTTGATTCTAATTCAAGCATACTCTACCCAGCTTTTTACATCTTTTTGATTACCACTGTATAAATGCAATAAAAAAAACAGATGTTTCCCAAATCTCTCAGTTGCCTCTAAAAGCCTGTGGAGTACAAATCTCTATGTGAAGGATACAGAAAGAAAGTCTGTGCCACTCATAAATGCTCCTGGGGGCCTTACCTCAATGCTTCACATCTGCACACAACAGCAAGAAACACTAAGTAATAGTTGCTCAAAAGTGGAGTGCACTAATCACTCCCAGCTCAACACAAACTCCACATAAGGACAAACAAATTGATGTGGCTTCAGACAGTATTTTCCTATTGAGGACGTGATCTAGCTCCTTTCTACAGTAGCTGCTTGTTACAATTAATTAAACTTGTCTGGTTGCAGAGAAATTTGACCCAATTCAAGAAGTGGTAAAATGTGCATTAGGAGTGACAGATGGGTCAGGATGGTGGGTAGGATTACATCAGGGTTTGGCTCTGAACCCCTTTTTGTTTGCAATATTGGTGCACAGGTTGGAAGATGAGGTCAGGCAGGAGTCTCTGAATTACGATGCTCATAGATGACATTGTGATCTTTTGTGGTAGAAGTGAGCAGGTGTAAGAGAGCCTAGAGAGGTGGGAGGTATGCACTGGAGAGAAGAGGAATGAAAGTCAGTAGAGGCAAGACAGCGCGCATGTGTGTAAAAGAGAGGGAGGAAGGTGGAATGGTGACAATGCAAGGAGTAGAGGTAGTAAAGGTGGAAGAGTTAAAATTTCTGGGGTCACCCAGTGCAGGTAGGATGGAGTTTCACATTTGATATGGCATAGATTTTATATTGGATGACATTTTCAGTTATCTGGACTTGGGACCAGCACTAGGAACACACTGGCTTGTGGCTTCCCAGTACCTGGGTTTAAATTGCCATTATAGTGATAAACAATATGCACCGTTTGTGTATTTTACAAGATACATGACAGAAAGTAATTCCAAACTGCAACAGAGTGGAAGACAACTCAGCCAGTGTTCGCTTGATAGGATGTATATTTCTTTTTAGGTATCCATTAGGGGACTTTGGACTATGAGACTAGAAGATAATTTCCTGCTTTATAAAACCAACAGTGGAATGGCTCTGAAATAAATTTTCCTGTGCCTTTTGGCACGAGAAATCAAATCACGAGTTGCAGTCTCAGTCATTAGGAGACAGCTGAGGTCGGACTAAAAGTCCATTTTCACAGCTGGTTTCCACAAACATTGAGTTTAAATGCAGGGTTAATTATTTACGACCATGTATGGCAAGGATACATAAGTGTTTGTGGGGTTGATAAATTTATGATGAGGAAAACAAACTCCTGCACTGTCAGCTTATTACTCTCTGCCCTCTCTTATCCAGCCTCTCAACTTCAGACAACATCCTGAGCCGTTCAGGGTAACTGTTATCCACCTTTAGGCAGAGATACGCTTATTCAGCTCCGCTGCCACAAGGATAGATACAAGAAATCGTTCACACCTCATGCAATAATATATCCGTCTACCAGAGATTCTTCTCTTTTGTTTTCCTGATTTTGAGATATAATCTATTAATTAAATTTGAACTATTTGAACGACTATTACTAGTAGTATTGCTATTTTAGTATTATTTAAATTGTTGACTACTGACAGTTATATGTATTGTTGTGTATGTTTTTATTATTTGCACTCATCTTTTTTTGTTAGTGTTTCCAAGCTGAATGTGTGATTGGTAGTATCCCTACAGCAGTGTGCATCTGCATGGCTGTGTTCTCTGGTGAGATCTGTATGTGAATTCTCGCCAAGCTGCAGATATAAATAAACTGCAGCTATGGCTGATGCCCTGGCTGAGGGCACCAGCCATAGCTGATGTACAGTACCTACATCAATGTATCTATGCTGTAGAGAATGTTCAGTGAGGCTAGTACAGCTTCATATATTCTTCTGTGTGTGTGTAAAAGTGTGAGAGAGAAAGAGCGGGGGTGATGGAGGGGGCTTTGAGAACTTAAGTTAAATTCGGTATTCTCCGGAGCTGTGCCTCAACCTAAATGAAGTGAGAACTGACAAACCCACAGATACACACAAAATAAATATCCAAGTACTGACATGTTTTTGCAGTACTGCAAGATGGCAAATTTGTTGCTCCTGAATTCATATTCAGCAGGAGCGTCTGCTCAGCAGTGTGTGGCTTGCTAAATATTCAGTGCTAAACACTTTATTATTGGCCTGCTAACTCATCTGTACCTGCCAAAGATGTACACATGAAAATCAAGTGAGTGGCTCGAAGCTTTAGGCTCTGCTGAGGTTGCACTTGGCATTGGAAAGGAGAGTGGCTTCCTTCAAAACATGCAGCTGAAATGGCTCTCGAGTGCTTTTTTTTTCTTGATTTAGATTGTTTTATATTTCATGACTTTTCAAACACTATATTACAGCAAACAACAAAGGAATTTTGGAGGAACTCCTCAAACAGGATTATTTACTGTTTTAGCAAGGGTGAACCTGTTGGCTCTTACAGGGATGAAATGTGACTTTCTACTTTCAGATAAACGAAGATGTAGGTAGTTAAGTCTGTTAGAGTCTCCACTGTTCTTTAACTTTTATCCCTACACTGTTTGACTTCTTTAGAAAATAGTGTTTCTAGTGAAGAAGTTAATTTCTTTACAGCTGTACTTGGTGCTGTGAGGAAAAAATTCAGCTAAGAGCCATTTAGTGAATTTAAAGAGTCTTGGTGCTCCAGTAACTGCACCTTCATCTTACGTCAGCTTGTTTAACCTGTATTAAATGTTGTCTTATATTTTGTCTGTGCTGTAGATGAATCAGAGTTTCATGTGCTATTAGTTTTATAACCCATAAATAAATAACATGATAGTCTCATGTTCAATAGTCTGTGCAGCGCAGTCAAGCTATTACTCAGCTCCTTGTGGTTAGTGTCCATTTGTCAGGTTTATGCCCTAATTTTTTGGCCCTGGAACTTAATTTGACCCAAACACTCAACTAGTTCAAGCGCAGCCACAGATAGGTTTAAGTAAAATGGTCATATTACATGCAAATCTTGACTTTACTTGTTTAGGAAAGTGGGTGTTAACTGGAATAAATTCACATCATGGGGCACATGTCACCATAACTGAGCTGCTATTGTGACGTTATAATCTTAGCAGAGTATGCCACACTAAAACACAACACTGTTAAAAACACAAAAGCTCTGTGTTTTTGTACTGCAAAAAATGTCATTTTCTTTTATTTGTTGTTGTGTAGTTTCAAAAGCGACACAAGATTTGATTGAATGTGCAGATTTTTGCTTTATAACCACCTTAGGCAATGGTGGCCTGACTCAAGTTTTTTCTCAACACCTTTGCTGGAATCTCTTTTAAATACCTGGTCCTTCAGTGGCTACATGCTTGAATTTCTGCACCAGTTATTTTTTTACGGACACTGACGTACATAGCTGTTGGAAATCTTGGATGTGGATCAGTCAAAGCTACACACTTATTAGCAATCTATACTTTTATGTTAAGTGTAGAACACAGGACATAACATGCACAAGTGCACAGTGCCTTTTCCAGGATTTATACTTCCATGTGGTGTGGCTCTGTTGCACTGCAATTTCATCACCAAAACTTTTGTTTGTGGTTAGAGTTTTTGCTCTTTCGGTTGAGTTGAAAAATGATGGCAGAAGAAGGAGCTGGAAATGCATAAGAGAAAATGATGGTACTGAATGGGCCAGGAACAGGCACTGAATTCTGCATTGATGTGAAGTGTAGGCATATTCCTGGGGAGGTGCATGTTGGTTTACAGTGTAAGTTATTGCATAGAGTTTCAGAAGGGTTTGCAGTTACAAATCTAGAAGCATAAATCCCACTTAAGATGCTGATTCCATCATTATTGCTGCCAAGAAGCAATTCAGTGAAATACTGCTAGTAGGAAATGTGGCTAAATGGACCTTTAAGTTTCTGTCACCTACTAAAGGGCATTTGTTGGCAAAGAATGGGCGTTATTTGCTTTCAGAGGAACCCTGTTCCCACTCTTTCCACAACTCTGTGTCTATTTGCCTCATTCCTCTTTGTCTTTTTCTGTCTACCTTCTTTTTATTTTTCCTCTATGTCCATTTGATTTCACGTTCCTTCTTAGAGAGCAATACTACAGTAGCTGTTACCTGACGTTTGTGCTGTTTTGACAGCAATAACACCTAAGCACACGCACTAACACAACAGCAAAAACACCCAACACACAGAGCTGTCATGGTCTTATCTAAGGTATATAATTGATAGAGACAGATTCAGAGCCATAGACAGACAATGTAAGTGACACTAAAACAAGCGCACACACAGAATAAAGAGAAGGTTTCACCTCTGCGGTAGAGTGCGTGTGTTTGTGTGTGTGTGTGTGGGCACTTCCTGACATTCTGCATTAAGCATGAGGCCAAGCCTTGGACACGCAGAGATGTGTGAGTCACACTGATTAGTCAGTCTTGCGCTGGTCTGTGAAAGCAGCCCAGCCGTCGCCTAGTTTGTATGCTGTGCATGTTTGTGTGTGTGTGTGGGCTTGTGTGTGACGGGCAGGTAGAGTATTAGCCTGCAAGGAACTAGGTCCTTGTTAGCGGGCATCTGGCAGGCAGGTAGATGTAGAGTGACAGAAAGGTTCACAGCATTCACACACAGATAAACACACACACAAACATATACACACATGCACACAAACACACGCACAGAGCATTTTATACTCTCTTCCATTTCTTGCTTGAATGATGAACAAACCATCAGGTGAACACGCACAAATGAATAGCACTAATCATTCACAGGTGCTACTACATTCTAGGATGTGAATCACATTTTCACACTTTCTGTCGTTGCCTTTACATACACTGTATGTGTATTTGTACGTACATTATTCTAAATCACAGCTTTGTTCAGTTTGCTTCATGTGGCATTTAATCACCTCTATATTGATGTTCAATGCTATTTATTTTTAGATTTCATAAAGTAGCTAATAGTTTAGAAATGACAGCTATTTTAGCAACTACATAACATCTTTTAGTGCATTTAGAGTCAGTGTGTGAGAAGGTTTTACAGTCTCTGCTTATCCAATTCAGGGTGGCGGGTGTGCTTGAGCTTATCCAAGCTGTCATTAGGGTAAGAGGTAGGATGCACCCTGGACGGACTACCTTTATATCTCTGGGCTAACACACAGAGACACAACGATTCACGCTCACATTCACACCTATGGCCAATTTAGAATTGCCAGATAACTGAACCCTGCATGTCTTTGGACCACGGGCAACAGCTGGAGTACCCAGAGAAACCCCACACAGGGAGAACATTAAAACTCCATACAGAATTCTTCACACACGGGAAACTGCCACTAACTGGATATTTTCTCATTTTCAGGCCGTTCTCGGTAAATACTAGAGATGGTATTGCGTTAAAATCCCAGTAGATCGGTGGTTTCTGACATGTTCAGACAATCTTGTGTAGCAGCAATAACCGTGGCACTTTCAAAGTTACTTAAATCACTTCTCTTCCACGTCTACTCGCTTCAATGCCATTGAGTTGCCATTTGATTGGCTGATTAAGTGTATGTGTTAATGAGCAGGTGATCACTTAAGCCTAATGAAGTGGCAGGTGAGTGTATATTCGACGCTGCCTGAAGCAGCATCAGACAAAAGCAACATGTACGTACATGAGTATCCTCAACGCTCTACGTGATGCAATGACAGAACCAATGTTTTACTGTGCTGGAAAAATGAAGCATGCAAAATTTGAATTTTGCCACATAAATAAAATGTTCTTCAGAGGCTGATGTCAGTGGTTTAAATAGCCATCCTTTCCCTATTTTTACTATCCTGGATTCTCTAGACGATTTTCTACATAACGTATATAAATGTTTCATTTCGCTCCCCTTTTTGCCAGTGCTTTGGGCAGTGTTTTTTTGCGCTATTTAGTGTCACGAATAGGCTTTGATCCTAATGTGATGGTTGAAATTTCTGTTTGAGGAGAAAGGGAGAACATTTGGGTCACCACAATGTTTCATGTCCATGCAAAATTATCGGTACATGGACTGAGGGCAAAGGGAAATAAACAGGATGTCATTTTAGAACAAAAGACTTGAGACTTTGATTACAAGGTCTAGTTATAAAAGCCTGTCCAAGAATAGAGTTTGGTTGTTTGTATGCACAATATTAGCATTTGTGGTGTCATGCGTTGGTGCACTGCAGCGTTGACTTTATCCTTTTGAAGGAATGTAACAGTGGAACCAGACATTCACACATTATTTGGCTCATGACACCGTACCATCTGTGCCCATTAGATGCTGTGACTTTCCTCCCTGAGGCCTCACAGGAATAGTGGTGGAGGCAGGGGGGGTGACCCAGCCAAGTTCTGCCTGAGTGTGAAGCCCTCCCGAGGGTTTAGTTTGACTGCCAGTCCGCTGTCTGGCTCTTGGTCTCATAGGCCTCTGAAGGAAGAAAGAATGTGAGGGTTTCAGGGAATAGCACAGCAAAAAAGTAAGCATTTTGGAAACATATTCGACCTTTAAAGCTGAGTAAAACGAACAAAGAATGCATTTAAATTCTCATTTATACTAGTATGATGACTTCTTTCTTGGTCTGTACTGGACTAATTGACTGTGGATATTTATTTCATGTATTAGCAATTTTATTTTGTTCTTAAATTTAAATATATTTTTGATAAGTGAGGAGCAATGAAGCACCTGATATTCCCATCACTGAGCAGTGATCATCATGCTTCAGTTCACCACATTATTGCCAGCTCAGTGACTTTGTCACAAGATTTACTGACATTTCACAGACTCATATTTTAGTGTCATTACATAAGTTGGTCTCTTGTTACTTATTAGGAGAAACTTGCATTCTTTAGTAATTATTTTGCTGAAATGAAAGGTAGGGTAAGGCAAAAATGTTAATCCAGCAAAAATGAGTGTTATTAGTATTAATATTCATATGGACTCTTCACCTGCTGCTGATGCCTGGCAGGGAGTGTGCTGGTGAATGATTTTATTGCTGAAAACACTTGCCTGCTGTGGCTGGAAATTATATAATAAACCATAGCAGCCCTGAGACAGAACTAAAACAGCACAGTGGCAGAACACCAACCCAAAACAATGAGTGCAAGGTGTTTCAGCGTCTTATAAAGTTGAGAGGAATTGAGTGGTGGGTGGTATATGTTGTCAAAATGACTGTCAGAATGTTTCAGACTTTTCAGGAACGATAATGTCTGCATTAGTTTTTGCATTATTTTTTACATTTCAGAGCCATTTTAGTCATGTAAAATCTACATTTGACAGTTACAAAAATGGTTAAATTTAACTGCAGATAATAAGAGCACAAGTCTTTAAGAAGCTAGGCCTGTGAAAGGATGAATAAGTTGATACACTGGGTTCTGTTATTGTGGTTCAGTTATCAAAGAATTACCAAGAGGGGGACATAAGCAAACCAAAACCACAGCTAGATTACTGGCACAATTAGTCCATAAACTTTTGTAATTGTGCCTCTGTACACCACAGTAGATGTTAAGTCAAATATGCTGTTAAAAGTACAGACTTCCAGCTTAAATTCAAGGGGCAAAAGTATCACATTTAACTGTTTAGGAATTACAGCCATTTTTATATATTATCGCTCATTTTCAGAGTTTCATGGCCAGGTGAGGCCTGTTCCCTCATTATTCCAGGGCAAAATATGCAGATAAAAAAATCTGGAGTTGATTTTAAGTGTTCAACTTGTACTTGGTAGGTGTTTGCTGAAACTATCAAATATGAGGTCCAAAGAGATGTTGATGCAAGTGAAGGAGGCCATTACTGGGTTGAAAAACCAGCCTAGCAACACAAAAAGGCCTGGAAAACCACAGAAAATTAATAAAATTAATGATTGTAGAATTCTTCAACATAGAACCAGGTCAAGAAAACTCTAAAGGAGGTAGGTGCATCATTGTCAAAGTCTACAACGAAGAAATACCTTCATTAATGTAAATATAGGGGGTTTACAACAAGATGCAAACTACTCATTCCACTTAAGAACTGGAAGATACAATTTTGTGAGAAAATCTCTAAAAGAGCCTACCCAGTTCTGGAAAACAGTTCTTTGGACAGATGAAGCTAAGATAAACTTGTACCAGAATGATGGGACTAGAAAAATATGGAGAGGGAAAGAAACATCTTATGACCTGAAGAATACTACATCATCTATCAAACATGGTGGAGGCAATGTTACGGCATGGGCATGTATGGTATCCATTATACCAGCATCACTAGTGTTTGATGCCACGATTGCTAGTAGAAGTAACATGAATTCTGAAGTGAACAGGACTATACTCTCTGCTCAGATTCAAATAAATGCA
The DNA here is from genome assembly GCA_015106775.1 of Etroplus canarensis. Classification (NCBI taxonomy): domain Eukaryota; kingdom Metazoa; phylum Chordata; class Actinopteri; order Cichliformes; family Cichlidae; genus Etroplus; species Etroplus canarensis. The sequence continues at coordinate 23,560 of VUQH01039373.1, forward strand.
ACACAAGAGATTCTTGCTGCAAAGAAATGGGATTTTCAGTCACCTGATCTCAAAACAACATAGCAGCTTTTCCACTTACAGAGACAAACTTGAAGGCAGAAAGTCCCACAAACAAGCAGCAGCTGAATCCAGGTGCAGTAAAGGCCTAACGGAGCATCTCAAGGGAGGAAACACAGCATTTGATGATGTCCATGTGTTCTGGACTTCAGGTAGTCATTGACTGCAAAAGATTTTCATCTAAGTGTTAAAAACAATCCTCATATTTAAAATGATGTCAGTTTGTCTCATTACTTTTGAGCATCTGAACATGGGGAACTGAGTATAAAAGCTTTAATACCTAAACAGTTAATACAATTTTTTGTCAAACCCCTTGAATTAAAGCGGGAAGTCTGCGCTTCAATCACATTTTAACTGTGTGATTTAAAAAAATGACTGTGGTGGGATGAAAATTTTCAAGAAAAGGTGTCATTGTCCCAAAACATTTGGACATCACTGTACAACCACAAACTTGTGCAGCGAATCCGGTTTGTATAACACATACAAGTAGGCATCAACACTTTTGGACTGATTGGAAATGAAATGATCACTTGAAGTGTACACTTTTAATTTTAGTATGGGTAAACACCTGATTTATTTTAGACAAATTACTGTCAGGGTTCCAAGATGTGGTGTGACGTGAACAAAAAGTGAGCTTTATTTTAAGCTGTAAAAAGTCCAGCAAATAAACAGAATTCAAAAAGCGCAAAACAAAACCATAAACATGGGGTGAGGAGACGCCATGCCTGGCATGAGGAACAACTAACAAACCAGACAATGCTACACTGAACACAGGCGAGGCAGGGGTATAAATACACATGACACTAATTGCAAAGGAAAAAACAGGAGGGACAAGAGCACAGGTGGAAACAATCAGGGGCAGGAAGTAAAATTAAAAATAATGCACAGGACATATCTGGTTATCAATGTGAAACAGGAACTGAGAACACAAAGAACACAGACAAGACTGAACTTGACGGAGGAACGAGAACACAAGAGGATAACACAGAGGAGACATAAAGAGAACTAAGAAACTAAGGCTTAGACATAAAGTAGATAATAGATGGAGAATGAAAACTGAAAAAAAACAAACAAACAATGATATGAGCTGTGAATACAAAACCCAGGATAAGAAACTTCACAAATAGCATAAAATACAAGGACTCAAAGATAACATGTACAGAAACACAAGGGAGGTTGGAATAACAGTCAACAAGAAACAAAAACATAGGTACATGATGAGAAAAAAGGAAAATTAAACATCTTGGAAACTAACACATCTCAGTCCCACAACCACAAAAACCACAGACCGTGACAATTGCATTTTCTATACATTTTATACAGTCACTTTTTCAACTGTATTGTAGTGGCACAGCAGACAACAAAACAACTAAAATGATAAAAATGTTGACACCTGACAAACATTTTTGGACCTACCTGTCTATGTATTAGTTTAATTTTGATGGGATGTGACTCATTTCCGCTCTTTTTTCTCTTTAACACTAATGCTTGAGCCCATTTCATTAGTATTATTAGTGTTGTTCTTTTTTTGTTACATTTTGTTATCATATCTGTCTCTGTTTTGGTGCCAAGCACCTTCTAGTCTCTAGCTAGTTCTAGAATTTTAATGTGGATGGTGGATGACTACAGAGGAAAGCTGAACTCCAAACCAGGCAGCGTTTGAGTCATGCTCTATCCATTAAGCTACATTGAGAATAAAGACCCTGATTCGTGCTGTTCATGCTGCAGCAGAGGTCAGCAGGTGCATTTGGTGCTGCTTTTACAAGCGCTTAGGTCCTGTGGCACAGATTGGATTTCTTATATGTAGCTGAGGTTCTCAGAGGTAATTAATTCACTGTCAGTCAGCACAGCACTCTAAAAAGGCCAGGAAGGGGCAACATTTTTAAATGGGTATGACGGTAGGTTTAGTTTAGAGTTTTTCTCTGTAACAGCTGAAAATGAAAACATAATGGATTGTGATGATTCTTGAACAATGCCTTGGGGGCAAGGACTGCATTATAACAAAAGGAAGATCCACAAACACCCATTCCATCCTTTTGTGCTGGAAAATCAGAGGTTCAAACAATCACACCAAGGTGAGGACTAGCAGACTTATTTCTTGCAGCAGTGTCTGTCTAGTTTTTAAGTCTTTATTTCAGTTGATTTTATGTGTACAGTGTGCATATAGCTTGGCACATTTGTTTTTAATGAGAAAAAAAAATGATGAAAAAAAGCTGAGGTAGTATTCTGCGTAGGAGTATGGTTTTTTTGGGCTCTGGGCAAAGTAATGTAATAACACTCTCAAGAGTAGTCTGCTGAGTTCTCGGCTCCTGATGGATACTTACAGGCAAGGTGCAACATATATGCAGAAGGTGAGATGAAAGATGACTCAGTAGGGGCATACTTATGTCCAAGTGTTGAAATGAATTAATATAAATTTAATAAACTGATTAATTGTTTCTGCTTCTCAAGTCTAAATTTTATCCCAGTTGTAAACTGAAAATGTTCTTGATCACACCAAACAGTTCAAAGGCATCTCCTTCAAATCTTGAAAGTTTAACAGTTTATTGATATTAGTTCACAGTAAAACATTGACAAAACAAACAAAACACTACCAATCAGTTGCAGCCCCTGGACACATGTTTCTTGCTAATCTATGTGTATTTAGATGCAGCGGTAATTGGCTTTTCACAACAGTCAAATAACTGGGTAGCAATATGGGTCACAATAGCTGTTTGAGAGCTACAAATTCCTAGGAATTATCTGTCTGGTTGATTTGAAAGGGAAAATTATAGCTTGATATTGTAATTCTCCTCCATGAAATAATTCTGTGGTTAAATTTCAGGGTTGACGTAGAAAAGGGTGACTGCAGTTCCACCCTTGTGGATCAAACAATGACACATGGTCAAAGAAAAGTTAATTTGAATTTTTTCATTTGGTTTGTCCTTACGGGTTTGGCACAACAACAGATGCTTTTACAGCACTTCCTCTGTTTTTCACAGAGATTTTTCAATGTCATTTGCATTAACTGCAGGCTCATAACTGTCTCTGTATGCAGTAGGAAAATAATTTTAATGAGAAGGCAATTAGCAAACATGAACACATTACAGTAGACACTACTGCCACACAGCTCAAAAACACCCATCATCACAGCTTCATAATGATCATAGACTTATAAAGCTTCTCTAAAAGGCTATAAACATCACAAGGGTACTTTAGTAGAGATTTGGGTATGCTTGACCCACCACCAGTTAGCAAATGGAGTTTGCATTTTCTGTTTTCATCTTCCTGTGGTAAAAAAAAAAAGAACCATGTAGCTGAAGCAGCACATGCTTGCCAAAAATATTTTTTTTATTCAGTTATAAGTCAAAAGTGTTCCTCTGAGTTCTAGACTGAGCACTTCTTCTGAAGTGGAGGCTGTAGGCCAAACTGAGCCAGAGCCTTGGAGGAAAGTATTTGCTGAATCGATGATTAATTGTTACGGCCACTTTATTAGGTACATGTGCTCAACTGCTTGTTAATGGAAATAACTAGTCAGCTAATCACATGGCAGCAGCTCAATGCATTTAGGCATGTAAACATAGCCAAGACAACCTGCTGAAACTTAAATTGTGCACCACAATGGGAAAGAAAGGTAATTTATTCATCTCATGTCCATGTGAACATAGAGTACCCATCTTCTGATGGCTGCTTCTAACACACCACATCACAAAGCTCAAATCACCTCACCTCACCATGTTTTTTTTTAACATGGTAATGAATTCATTGTAGTCAAATGGCCTGCACAGTCACCAGATCTCCATTCAGTAGAGCACCTTGTCTGTGTTGGAATGTTAGATTTGCAACATGTGTGGCTGACAAATTAGCAGCAACTGTGTGATGCTATATTGTCAATATGGATCAAAATCTCTGAGGAATGTTTACAGCACCTTGCTGAATCCATGTTATGATGGAAAACTCCAACTTCAAAAAAGGCTGGAATGCTGTGTAAACTATACATACAAACATGATGTAAGGCTTTGCAAATCTCATAAACTGACATTTTATTCACAAAAGAACAAAGAAAACATGTCAAATGGTTAAAGTCAGATATTTTACGGTTTCATCAAAAGTACTAGCTTGTCTTGAATTTGAAAAAAATGTTGCTTTTTTGAAAGCGATTACAGACAGTTCCCAGTCCGTAAATGTCTGGGAACCGAGGAGACCAGCTGCTGGACCTTTCGGAGAGGAATGTTGTCCAATTCTTTTCTGATATAGGATTCCACTTGCTCAACAGTTCTGAGTTTTCTTTGTCATATTGTGTTTCATGATGTACCAAATGTTTTTAGTTGATGAAAGGTCTGAACTGCAGGCAGGCCAGTCCAGCACCTGGACTCTTCTGCCATGAAACCATGCTGTTGTAATATAATGCAAGGCCTTTCCTGAAAAAGACATGTGGAGGGAAAGCATGTGAGGGAAGCATTGCTCTAAAACCTGTATATACCTTTCAGCCCGATGGCGCCTTTCCAGATGTGCAAGTTGCCAGTAATACAGGCACTAATGCAGCCCCATACCATCAAAGATGCAGGACTTTGAACTGAGTGCTAATAACAAGGCAGATGGTCCCTCTCTTCTTTAGAATGAGGTAAATATGATTTTCACAATTAATTTGATTGGTCTGACCAAAGAACAGTTTCCACTTTGCCTCAGTCCATTTTATAAGAGCTTTGGCCCAGAGAAGACGGCAGCATTCCTGAATCATGTTCACGTACGGCTTCTTCTTTGCATGATAGAGCTTTAACCTGCACTTTTGGATGGCACTGCTAACTGTGTTCACAGCAACGTTCCCGCTAAGCTGCGCGCTCCGCACACAGCAAATCTATGCAGCGCACATGCAAGCGCTCAGCTTAGAGGGAATGTTGGTTCACAGACAGTGATTTCTGGAAGCATTCTTGAGCCTATGTGGTGACGTCCATGACTCATACCTGTTTGCCATGCAGTACCTGAGGGTCTAAAGATCACCAACATCCTATATCCCTTGTGCACAGAGATGTTTGATGATATTATGTACTGTAGACGATGGAACAGTCAAAGTCTTTGCTATTTTATGTTGAGGATTCCCTGTGGCTGGTTTTAGAGGATTGTTATTCTGTAACTGCTCCACAATTTGCAGACACAGTTTCTGGCAGATTGCTGAACCTCTGACCATCTTTACTTCTGAGAGACTCTGTCTCTCTCAGGTGGAATTTTTATACCCAATCACATCACTGGTCTGTTGCTAATTAGAGTCATTAGTTGCAATATATTCATCTAGCTGTTTCGTTTTAGTACCACTTACTTTTCCAGCCTTTTGTCGCCTTGTCCCAACTTTTTTGATGCGTGCTGCTGCCATCAAATTTAAGATGAGCTAGCATTTTCCATGGAATAGTCTCTCACTGCTTCTGCTTCTTGCCCAACATCACAACATCAGCTAAGGTTACGTTGCAACCAGTGCAGCTGTATATGTGGGAATTTATGTGCACACATCATCACAGGTCGTGATATTTTGAACAGTAAACAAACAAGAGCTGGTCGGTTGATTTCTGTCCTTGACTTAGCAGTGGAAAGAACACGCTTTGGCATTTTGTATTTTTCTAATATGGAAAATGATTTTTACTGCTCTAGAGCCCACTGACAGCCACACAGGTGTTTTGAGTTCACTGAATTTCTTTTCCTGGTCAAATTGCTTTAGGCTACACTTGAAATGTGCTGACATCATTAAAATCCACGTAGTAATAAGAGTAATGTCATAAGCTGTTTTTAAAGCCCTGAAAAAATAGTCTGCCAAGTCAAAGGAAGACTACAAGTTGCTGATATTTGTCCACACTGTCACGAGAAAGTGAATGGACAAAGCTCCCAGACACTGTTCAGAGAGGTGTACTGTTTTCCTTCACTGTACATGTTTAAGAAGGACCCTCATGTTCTCAGCAGGGTTTAGGTCAGGTGAGGAAGGGGGCCATGTCATTATTCTTTCATCTTTAAGGCCTTTACTGGCTAGCCACGCAGTGGAGTACTTTGATGCATGAGATGGAGCATTGACCTGCATAAAAATCATGATCTTCTTGAAAGATGCAGACTTTTTCCTGTCCAACTGCATGAAGAGAGCATCTTCTAGAAACTGGCAGTAGGTTTATGCCCATTGCTGATCCAGCCCCGGGCCCATCCATCTGGTCCATCAAGAGTCACTCTCATCAGTCCAAAAAACCTCTGAAAAATTTGTCTTCACATATTTCTTGGTGGTTCCTCCTCACCAATACACTGTAAATCTCAATGAATTAAAAAAGAAATACAGCAAAGTATAAGTGACAAAAGTAACCAAAAAAGAAGACAGTGTGTAGGATTAAAATCTTTTGTAGCCACAGATGCAAAACCTCAGTCTCAGAGAGACACACTGATAGATAGAGATAGAGAGATAGAGTGTTATTCATCCCAAAGTAGACAACCAACAAAAGTGAGCGTGCATGGTACACAGTATAAAAAGTTATGCAATATCTGCAAAAAAGGGCCTAAGGCAATAGTAAAGATTAGGTAAGAAAATATGACATATTCAACAGTGATTTTAAGATAATATGCACCTTTGGCTGCTCCCTTGTATTCTCCCCAGTGTGTCGCCACAGCAGATTAATCTCCATTGGTAATTTAGCAGAAGTTTATGCCAGATGCCCTTCATTAGTTACCCTTGTTCTGCCAGCTCTATGACCCGCTAGACAACTGGCAGTGAATGAAAACACCGAAAATGATCAATATATAGACGACCGGCAGTACACGAAACTTATCTGGGACATCGATATACTGAGGTCCGGCAGAACTAGAGTTAAGATACTAAAATATGAAATATATAATAGTAGTTTAAGATTACATTACATTATATAGATAGAAAAGTTAACCTAAAGTCAATGAAGACATGATGCCTACCATGCAAGTCCTTGTCTTGTCTTCTTTTTGTTTCAACTGCTCCCTCTTGGGGTCACCACAGTGGATCATCTGCCTCCATCTCACCCTATGACCTGTCACACCAACCCTCTGCATGTCCTCCTTCACTACATCCATGAACCTTCTCTGTGATCTTCCTCTTCCTGGCAGCTCCATCTTCAACATCCTTCATCCGACATATCCACTATCCCTGCTCTGAACATGTCTCCAAACCACTCAACCTGAGCTGTCCCTCTGATGTACTCATGTAAGTAATTAGAAAAAGCAATCTTAAAAACAAATTCCAAAATGTACTTGGAGCCAGTGTTGAAAGTATAAAGTGAGAGTAACCCAAGCTGACAGTTGGGTCTTACAGTTAAAGATCAGATGGCTGAATCTTAAATAAAACAAGCTAAAGATCCTTTAAAGATGATGATTCACACAAAGTGACCTGAAGCTAGTGGTGTTTGGAAACCATAAAGCTTAATTTTGTGCCACCCTGCTGCTCTGGCTTATTTCATTTTATTTGTCTTTTCTGGTTAAAGCATGTGGTGTGTGAAACTTAATAGATGATATGTTTTTGTGCTGCTGGGTGCTCGTCATTGCACTGCTACATTGGAAATTGTGTGAAGGATGAGATTGGGAGTGTCTGTCCATTTCATTGGCAAGGGACTGTTTTCTTTTCCATGTCAGAATACAGAATCACCTGTCACAATTGCTGACTTGCTGTCATCGATCAAAAACCCCATCAAGGTCAGACAGACTATGGTTATTTGGAGCAATGGACCAGGAATTTTTTTTTTTTTCTTTTTACTCACGTTTCCTCAAAATGAGAATTATCCCAATTTCACACACATACGTTTGACTGCAAATTCACATTCACTGACATCATCAGTATGCCTGAGTTTGGGTTTTTATAGATTAGCTGATCTGCAAAACCAATGTGAGCACACCCTCAGATGCCTGCGTGACCATACCGCATTTGTAATTTGTCTTCGCTTTCTCGGAGTCACAGGTGCACACACCTGTCTCCCCCAGAACATCTACAGTGTTAGAGTGTTTACTTTCTTATCCATGGAATTGATAAATGTCTGATTCCACAGTTTGAGTAGCAATACTGAGCCTCTTTGGAGGACATTGTGTAATTTAAAAAGCCTCGAGCAAAATAGCAGGATGTAACACTTCATAATCCCGGATTCTATTTCAGCTCTGTTCACTCTGACATGATTTGTTGGAATGAAAGTAATGTATAATTTTGGCGTTATAACGGTACAAGATGAAAATGTGCACACCATGTCCCCATTTCCATTTGTGTTTTTGTGCATGTGTGCACTTGTTTGTGTGTGTAAGGGTGAAAAAATCACTGGCTGTGGCTGTGTTTAATGGCCATCTCAGTAAGAGTTCACTGATGAGAATTGGTCCATGTGTGAAAGTAAGGACATTTTTTGTTTGCAACTCTGTGTGTGTGTGTGTGTGTGTGTGTGTGTGTGTTTATGACAGCAGGGGCAGAGAGCAGAAATCCCATTAACAGTATGAGTTTGTTGACGGAAAATAAAATAGTTTTTTAAAAGCCTCTTTATCGAGTCGAGCTGGACAATTACCATCTTCCTCCCGAACGTAAACTGCCTCCCAACATCCAAACGCCCTGCTGCCTCCCAATCTCTTCCTACCTCTCTGTACCTCCATCCTCTCTTCCAATTAAAGGTAAACATCCTCTTCCTCACCTTATCATAGCTATAACTCTTGACTCCATCTTTCCAGTACACTTATTTACATTGTTCCCTCCACACATTACCCGAATTCTCCTCCCTCTGGTCCTCCTGCTCTCCACTTAGACATTTTTCTATCCCAACATTGGCCTTAATTTAATTTTCTGCACCATTAACACTAAGCTAAGGCCGTATCGGCCTTATTTGCACCACACTCCGAGAGAGGAAGCCAAGACTTCTTTTTTTTTTTTTTTTTTGAGGGACCAT
>VUQH01039374.1:0-10470 GCA_015106775.1 Etroplus canarensis
GGAGACAGTGGCACTGACAAAAAGACAGGAGGTGGAGCTGGAGGTGGCAGAACTGAAGATGTTGAGATTTTCACTGGGAGTGACCAGGATGGACAGGATCAGGAATGAGTACATCAGAGGGACAGCTCATGTTGAGAAGTTTGGAGACAAAGTCAGAGAGGCAAGGCTGAGATGTTTGGACATGTTCAGAGGAGGGATAGTGGATATATTGGACAAAGGATGTTGAAGATGGAGCTGCCAGGCAGGAGGAGAAGAGGAAGACCACAGAGAAGATTGATGGATGTAGTGAAGGAGGACATGCAGAGGGTTGGTGTGAGGGAAGAGGATGCAAGGGATAGGATGAGATGGAGGCAGATGATCCGCTGTGGCGACCCCTAACGGGAACAGCCGAAAGAAGAAGAAGAAGAAGAAGAAGGCTAATGAAAAGCACAAGACTCACATTTCGCATTTATTCTCGCATTTATCTATCTGGTGCAGGTGGAAAAGTGACTTTCAACGTGGGAAACGATTCTCCAACTCTGACTGGAGCCAAAGTTACCTTCACCATTGACCTGGAGTTTCCCCACAACCAAAAGGTCCTGCCTGATGGAGACGTGGTTTGGACTGAAGACGGTATAATTAATGGTAACACCACACACACACACACACACACACGTTTGTCCCTCGGTAGCATTCATTTAATCACTCAAAAGTTATTATTCTTATAATTTCATACAGTTTAGTGCAATTAAAAGTGATTTATAGGGGTCAGCACCCATAGGATTGTAAGGCTCAAGGCACCTCACTTTTGGCTGCCATAGCGATGAAATCACAGCCTTGTAACAGCCTCAACCTGTCCTCTTGTTACAGGAACAAAGTATCGTGAGTCTGAGCCAGTATACCCAACACAGAACACCGACTGGGAGGCTGTTTTTCCTGATGGGACGCCATTTAAAAAAGACAAGAAGCCCAGCTACGTGTTTGTCTGGAAGACCTGGGGTGAGTGGAGCTCACAGTCACGTAAATATAAGTCAAATCTGACATTTCTTTATGCTGCCTTTTATCATCCTAATTTTAATACTATGCTTATACAACACCATCTTTTCTCTTATTAGTGTTTTTGTGCATGGTTGCTTACAAATAAAGAATAAAACTGCTGACAGATCGCAACTGTTTTTGATTTCCTTTTAGCAGGAAAAAGTAAAATACATGACAAAAAAGTTACCTCTTAAAATACAAATCCCATTTCCAGAAAAGTTGGGATATTTTCCAAAATGCAACAAAAACAAAAATCTGTGATATTTTAATTCACTCGAACCTTTATTTAACTTGACAAAACTGCAAAGCAAAGCTTTTCAGTGGCTTTACTGACCAGCTTAATTGTGTTTTGCAAATATGCACAAATTTATAATTTGTGTTTACCACCGTGTCACATCAACTTACCTTTTAATAATACTTGGAATTAAAAATCTTGTCCGTTCTTGTTTGATATATGACACCTCAGCTGCTCAACAGGCTGCGATCCACTGTCAGATTCTCCTCTTCATGATGCACCATACATTTTCAATAGCAGATAGATCTGGACTGGTAGCAGGCCAATCATGCACACATGCTGCTGTATCCGTGCAGAATGTGGTCTGGCATCGTCCTGCTGAAATAAGCATGGCGAGTCAGTGGTACCTACATGTAACTCAGCCACGCCGTGGGCAGTGATTCACTTCCATATCTTCATAGATGCTGGCCTTTGGAACTTTCGCCGATAGCAATCTGGCTGGTCATTTTCATCTTTGGCACAGAGAACCCAACTCCCATTTATTCATTTATTTATTTTCCAAAAATGAGCCGAAGCACAGACTCATCAGACCACAGCACATGGCTCCACAGTCTTCTGGTCCATCTGAGATGAGCCCAGGCCCGCAGAATTCAGTGGGCCTATGTAACTGCTAGTTGTTTAATACAGTTTCAAGGTCCATTTCTGGATGCAGAGCAATAGCATTAAGGTTTCTTAGGTAGTGTCCCCTGAGGGCTCAAAGATCAACAGTGATTTCTGATGTTTTCCTTTACAGACTGAGATGTCTCTGAATCTCTTATCAACCTTATGCACTATACATGCTGAAAATTCTCTTCCATCTTTTCCAAGCATGTTATCCACCTCTCACCCAGAATGAATCTCACAGAAAGTTTAACATTTCAAAAGACATGATGTAATTAAAGTGGACCACTTATTGCTTTATATTTTTAGTCTCAGACTCAGCTACAGTAGCTTTGCGTGATTCACATTTCAAAAATAATCCTTATTTTTTATGCCAGGCTTTTTCTTGTTTTTTGCAGCTCCTTGGTTCATCCTCTGTGTGAAACCAGCTGTTTTTTTGCACATCTGCCTTTAAGGCCACTCTTCATTTAAGTAAACTTTCTTTTGATTGGCTGCCACTTTCAAACAGAAAGTTTGAATAGCAAATCAGCAGGGTCGCTGATCTCTTTCTTTGAAACTTTTGGCATGTTTAATATGAACCAGTTTTGAGTGTATAAAGCCTAATATTTCTTTGCATTATCTTTTGAGTGAATCTCACTGGGCTGTTGATGCTCATTTGGCAGGTCAGTACTGGCAGGTGTCAGACGGCCCCTCCTCCTCCCTGACCATTGGCACAGATGACATCCCTCTGGGCTCCTACACCATGGACATCGTTATCTACCACTACCGCAGCAAAGAGAAGTTCATTCCCCTGGGATATGCCTCCACACAGTTCTCCATCACTGGTTTGTATGAGGCTTCACCTGATGTTTCACATGTTAAAAAACAATCCTTCCTCGGGTTACTGATATTTATTATGATTTCTTTTTTTTTTTTTTTTCAACCCACCGCTAAAACATCTCCGAGCACAACAAGAGTATTTAAGGCCTAGAACTCCTTCAACCCCCTCATTAAAAGCCCAGCCTCAAAAGTTGAGTGAGCGAATTAACCACTGCTTGGACTTAAGGTGCAGCTTAAGAACTAAAGTTTTACACAGTGTTTGCAAATCATTCAAGTTGCTTTATTCACACTAATATTCCAATGACGCTTCGTAAACCGGGGACACTCCATACTTATATTTGAGACCGGAAACTATTTACTGAAGATTGCAGGAGCTGAAAGGTCATTTTCTCACCCCCTGCTGGCCTTTATGTGGAATGCAGGTTTAAGACACTTGCATACTGGCTTCTTTATTTTTATCTCCATCTTTTATATACAGTCTTTCTTTTCACTCAAATGTAGCCAACACGTGAGAGGCTGCAGTTAAATTGTCTACGAGCAGATAATTTAAGAGCAGGCAAAGTATAATGCTAAGCTTGCAACATATAATGGTCACATTTATCAACTGCTTTCTGTTATGATGCAGAATGTATTTTTTGCAGAGTAACTACTTAGATACAGTTAGGTCCATAAATATTTAGACAATGGTATAATTTTTGCCTCTGTGTACACCACCACAGTGGATTTTAAATCAAACAGACAAAATGTGATTAAAGCACAGACTTTCAGCTTTCGTTCAAGAGATTTGACAAAAGAAAAGCATGCAACACTCTCCAGGACGTAGGTGTATCATTGTCAGAGTCAGCAATCAAGAGATGCCTTTGTGAAAGTAGAAACAGAGGGTTTACAACAAGGTGCAAACTGCTGGTTACACTCAAGAACAGGAAGACCAGATTAGACTTTGCTAGAAACCATCTAAAAGAGCCTGCCCAGTGCTGGAAAAAAAATCTTTGGAGAGATGAAACCAAGATGAACTTGTAGCAGAATGAGTGGAAGAGAAAAGCATGCAGAAGGAAAGGAACAGCTCATGATCCAAGGTATACCATCTGTCAAACATGGTGGAGGCAATGTTATGGAATGGGCATGTATGGCTGCCAGTGGAACCGGGTCACCACTGTTTATTGATGATGTAATTGCTGATGTAACAGGATGAATTCGGAAGTGTTCAGGGCTATACTCTCTAGTCAGAGTCAGAGAAACGCTACAAAACTGATTCGATGATGCTTCGCAGTGCAAATGGATGCAAAAACAGCCCAGAAGCTTCTCAAGGGAAAGAAATTGGATATTTTCAGCTGTTAAGTCAGTCACCTTAACTCAACCCAGTAGAGCAGCTTTTTGCATACTGGTGGCAAAATTGAAGGCAGAGACAAGCAGCAACTGTGCACTGGTGCAGTAAAGACCTGGCAGAGTGATGTCTAAGGGTTCTAGATTTGCGGCAGTCATTGACTGCAAAAGATTTTCATCCAAGAATTACAATACAATCCTTATATTTAGAATTATGTTGGTCAGTTAACCTCTGAAAATGGTGCAATGCATAAAAATGGCTTCAATTACTAAACAGTTAATGTCATTCTTTTGTGAAATCCCTCAAATTAAAGCTGAAAGCCTGCACTTTGATCACATTTTGACACTTTAATTCAAAAGCCAGTGGGGTGGTGTACAGAGGCAAAATGACCAAGTTATTCATTTAACTTATTAGTTTACTTATGGGGACAGTGGACATTACAAACATTTAGCACCAGAGGTTTTTATGTTAAAAAATGAATTTAATAAGTAAAATAAAAAAACATGAGATTAAAATCGCAAATAGTGTTGAAACCTTTGTAAGTCTGTAGTAAAATAAGTAAAATGAAAAAAACAAGAAAAGAACAAACTGGTGAAAAACACACAGTTTTTCTGTATTGTCAGGTACCTCATGAAATGTGGCAAACAGACACACACACTGATCAAGGCAGGCGAAGCAGTGAAAAAGTGGAAGATAATGTTAATAGAAATATGCAAAAAATAATATAAGTTTGAGCTGAATAATTAGACACTAAGTGAAATGTGAAACAAAGGCATGTAGCACTATGGCACACAAAAAAGACAGTTTTTTCAAAAGCTAGAATAAAAGGAGGTGGGGAAAAAAATAAAAGATGCTCCCATGTTCTCCAGAGAAAGTCAAACTGTTGTCCCTTTATTTTATGACATCGTTATTTGGTGTCCTCCTCAGATCAAATCCCCTTCGCTGTCTCCCTGGACCAAGTCAACGACATCGAGGCGGCCGACATGCGCTTCATCCAGAACAGGGCGATCGCCTTCACCATCACCCTCCATGACCCCAGCGAGTACCTCAGCAACGCTGACATCACCTTCAACTGGGACTTTGGGGATGCAAGTGGGGCCCTCATTTCCAGAGAACTGACTGTCACTCACACCTACATCAACTTGGGATCATTTAGACCTAAAGTGGTGATCCAGGCGGTCATCCCAGACAAGGCCTGTGACCCACCTGTGGACAACCCAACCAAGGCCCCAGGTCCACCTACTCATCAGGGCACCACAGGTAAAACGCAGATGTTAAAGGAATGGTTTGGTACAAGAGCACAATCCCTTTGATACCTGTAAAAACTCTCTTACAGATTGAACAGAAAAGAAATGTTGGGCGAATTATTTATTGTTTATTGGTAATTAATCAATTTGCTGCCCAAACAAATCACATGCCAAAAGACACCTTTTATAGTTTTAACATAAGGCTTTTTCAGCATTTCAGCACCAACACTGGTCCATAAATGCTGAAACACACAAAATGCAGTTTACATGCTTGATTTTTCTTCAAGAGATGGAGCCTAATCCTGGATTGACAAAACATTAAGAGGAGCTGAAGCTCTATTTATTGCTACCAGCTGTTTGAGGCCATTGAATATCTGCAGCTTCATGTGATTCATATGTGCATCTCCAAGGCAAGAGGACTGCGTACATTTACGTACGTGGCACAGCAGTGCTGAATTAATTAATTATTTGGTCAATTCAGTCAATTATAGACGTCATAGACGGCAAATCCTAATCTAATTTGCTACACCTGAGATAGGTGAGTAAGATAGGTGCACAAGTTATGACGATCATTTGTTACACAGCAACCATCCTCATGTTCAGGAATTCTGAACGAGTTGCCATATAGCAGTCAGACATTTTCTGCTTATTCTTAGTGAGTCTGATTCACTTACTAACTTTACTTCTTTTCTTTTAAAACTTAAAGTCAGTATTTGTGGAGGATGCAAGGAAGCAGCCAAAGGTACATTTAGGGGGCTCTCCAGAAAAGCTGCTATGTACCTCATTCACCACATTATTGAGGATGCTTTTAAATTTTAGGTGTGTTCAAATTCAGATCTTTCTGCAAGCGTAAAAGGGAAGGTTTAGAAATTGATAATGAGACCTGCTATGACTTATGATTTTGAGATTGTGGCAATGGAAAAAAAGACAGGAGGAGGAGCTGGAGGTGGCAGATTTAAAGATGCTGAGATTTTCACTGGGAGTGACCAGGATGAACATGATTAGAAATGAGGGACATCAGAGGGACAGCTCAGATTTAGCGGTTTGACAACAGAGGGAGAGAGGCAAGGCTGAGATGGTTTGGACAAAGGCTGGACAAAGGATGTTGAAGATGGAAAAAAGGGGAAGCCCCCAGAACAAGTCCATGAATGTAGCGAAGGAGGACATGCAGAGGATTGGTGTAACTGAAGACGATAAAGGATGGGGTTAGATGGAGATGAACCCTGAAAAGAGCAGATGAATGAAGAATAATTAGTTCAGAGCTTTCTACAAAGTACACCATTCCAAAAAACTTGCAGAATTAAGTAAAACTATGAATAGAATGTGAAAAAATAGCCACTACAACCTTATATCTACTATATCAATGTGAGATATCAACTAAAGTTAAGTAGGGCTAGGCTGTACTTTCATATAATACCAACTTGGACCTCAAGGTGGTGCAGTAAGTGAGCAACCTTTTTATGCTAAAGCCCCGTCACACCATGACGATTTAACAAGCTTATGCCAACGCATTCAAATTCCCTTAAAACGCTGGAACAATGATGTTAAATGCAAATATACAGAACATATATGCTAGCGTACTGCTGGCATCCGCAACTTGAAACCCATTTATACCACTCCTCTTAAAAACACCACATACGCAATTATTCTGCAGCTGTGTGGAAAACATGTTCAATTTGACTGGATCACGTCAAATACTTCTACAATGAGCAATATGCATTGGAGACAATGTTCCTTCTGAGCTGCGCGTTTGTCTACGCACTGCATAGATTTGCTGTGCGCATGTGCGCTACATAGATTTGCTGTGTGCGGAGGACGCCGGAGCAGTGCGCAATTGCGCAAGCGCTCAGCTTAGAGGGAACATTGATTGGAGGTATGTTTGATATATGTTGCACATATGTTAAAAACATGTTACTCATAGTTATTAATATGTTTTGGGTACCTCCACGTATTTCGACATGAGTAACGTGAGTCTCCGATTGCATTAAGTACCTGCAACGTATGGTCCTTTTATGCAAGATGTAAGAGCCATACGCGGGCAAGCGTCTGAGGTTTTGTGCATGCTCGAAACTTTCCCGCAACTTTGCCGTACTACCTCGTAGACTGGCGTAATCTATCTTAACACGTACAAAACTTCCCTAGAAAGTAATTGACGTACTTGCAGTTTTTTCCTACGCACACGCTTGTTAAATCGCCATGGTGTGACAGGGGCTTAACCACATGGGAGCTGAGCTAAAAAGAAATGTGAAATGTGAAACAGCAGCATGCATCTGAAATAATCTCAACGCACCAACTGGTAAGATGCTGCCCCCTGGTGGTGAAAAACTTTAGCCAGAATTTTCACAAATCAATTTCATGAAGTACCTGCAAGAGGAAAATTAGTTAGCTTTAAACTTGCCGGAAGGTGCTATTTATGAATTCCTTGTGATATATTCTAATCTTTATTGTAAGCTAAGCTAAACAGCTTCAGGCCGTCATAAGGGACAAACACTTCAGTTCAGCTTTATTTATATAGTACCAAGCCACAACAATTGTTTATTGTGGTATAAAGTAAAGATTACAGTATTAGGCAGAAATCCTCCACTGATCATCTCTACTAGCTTTCATAAATAAAGCAAATAAACATATTTCCTAAAATCTGTAAATATTCCTATCTCAGTTCCTCATCTTTTAAAGCATGAAAACCATTCATTTGTCTTCTGTGTGCAGTGAAAGCACCTGTACTGGTGTCTGCTGCTCCCGTACTGGTTTCCACCAATTCAGTGGGTCTGAATGTCAACATGGCTCCTTCAGACACGGAAGAGGACAACACTGAGTATGAGGCCTCCAGCGCCTCCAACGCTCAGCCAGCCCAGGAAACATCAACAGTGGCCAAGACTCCATCTCCCATCAACCACCTGCCAGCTGAGAGTGAGGCAGGGAACAGACTGGCAGCAGGTGAGCGACTTCTACAGAAAAATATTCTCAGGGGATGATTTGTTCAATCTTAACTGGAGGTAATATGGGAAAAAAGGGTTATTAATTAGACAGAAACCTTTGCTGAAGCATAGGCTGCTCATGGCGCATCTTGTCTTGTTAACAGGGAGTTCTTTGTTCCCACTGTCACCAAGTGCTACTCAGACAGGATCATTCCCTCTCTATTATTGTAGGGTTATAGCTCAATAAAAAGCACCTTCAAATGACTGTTGTTGTGAACGTGCACTACAGAATAAATTGAACTAAAGGAAATGAAGTTGTTTAGCTCACTATTACTGAAACTGGGAAAAGGTAAGAATGTAGAGATATGAAAGTCTTAAATATGTTCTTAGGTGTAAAAAGTCATACCCTGCACATGCCAATTGTGACACTGACTCTGTTCATCAAACTCCACAACACTTGCATTTTTCTGCGTTTAACAATGATGGTAACTGATTAAAAAATAATTTCATGACTTGATCTTAAACAGATGAACTGACTACACAGGATGTTTGTTTTTTTGTGTTGTCCTTGTCTCTCTATACGCTCCCATTTTCTGTTCTCTTTCCCCTCACCCTCCAAGTGGTCAAGGCAGATGGCTGCCCTTTCCTGAGCCTGGTTCTGCTGCAGGTGTCTTCCTGTCAAAAGGAAGTTCTTCCTTCCCACCAAAAGAGAACTAACTATCAAAATAAAATAGGAAATGAGAGGACCCAACTAAATATGGAGACAAGAAAACTCCCATTCAAAGAAACACCAGAGAGGGAAGAATATTGTAAACACAAAATCCGGCGATATCGCAAAACTGATACAAGAATTTGCTATGCCACCACTAAAAGTATGTCCCCAAAAAGTCCTAATTTCTCTGTGAATGCCCACCTGACCTAATTATCTCTATTTCTTCTTTTTTCTTTTTTTAATTAAAATTGGTTGATTAAGAACCAACACAAGCGGCAGCAAATTTGACTCCATAATACTCCTGAAATTTTTTTTCTTGATTTCAGCTGCAGCGACTGCAATGGCAGACATGACATGGTGTCAGCATGACAGTAAATGATCCCACGAGCAGTTTGGTTTTTGTTTCATGCAGCTCGGATGAGTAGTCACAGAGATATGGCTAAAAAAGTAAAATAAATAAATAAGAAATACAAATAGCGCCACCTGGTGGCTAATTTGCATTTTCAAAATGGTTGTAAATCTAATCATTTCTGCACCTCATGGAGGTCGAAAATTCACAATCCTGCATCAGATAGTTTTTGTGCTATCTCGATGGCATAAAGGATTTGCGGCTGTGACAGCACTGATGATTCCATCATATCTCCACTTCTCGGTGATATAATAATCAGATGAAGGCAGGATCCCAAAACAGAACCAACACAAGGATTCGCACCTCAAAACTTAAGAAAAAAAGCGTCCGACACCAGATTATAAGAAAACCTGGACAGACTCAAACCTACTTACCATTTAAAGCAGTGCTTCTCACCCTTTTTTTGACATGCCCCATTTTGGAAGCCAAACAAATGTTTGCGCTCCACACCACACGAATCTTCACAGCCCACAATTTTATCAATCACTAACAAGGAAAAAGAATCCACGTTGAATTTTACTTAAAGTTGCTATCAACGTAGCAATGCTATTGGCAAAGTCTTATTTTAAACAAACAAACAAACATGCAAACAAATGCATATTAATTATATTACCAAAATGCAGGGATATTATGCAATCATCAGCATTGCTGCTGCCTCTAGCACCCCCTGTAGTGGAGTGGTTTACACTTTCGCCTTACAAATAAAGACAGGGACACAAGCCCCTCTCACCATGGAGGATTGCGTCAGGAAGGGCATCCGACGTAAATCCTCTGCCAAATTACCAATGCAGATTAATCCTCTGTGGCGGCCCCTTTGGGAGAATATAAGGGAGCAGCCGAAGGTGCAAGAAAACATATTTATTGTATCCCCAAAAAGCAGGGATATTATGGAGTCATCAGGGCTGCAGCTGCAAATCCTTCATGTCCTTGCAATAGTGCAAAAACTTTTTGATGCAGGATTTTCAATTTTGGCACAGTAATAAACCTTCACAAGTTGTGGAACTGGTTCAATTTTCAGCCATTTTGAAAGTGCAGATTGGCCACTAGGTGGAGTTATCAGAATTTTTTTTTTTTTTTTTTTTTTTTTTTTTTTTTTTTTTTTTTTTTTTCTTTTTATTTTTTATTTTAT
>VUQH01039376.1:8946-22965 GCA_015106775.1 Etroplus canarensis
TGATGTAAATGGCAATAGCAGAGTGAGCAAGGGATGGTTTTAGCTGAATTATCTCAGTTTTGATGTAAATAAACCCTAAATTTCCGTAGTGATTAAAAGGAAATGTTAAATAATTCCTTCAAACTGTAGTGGGGAAATTTAGCATTTTAACTTAAGAAGCCGTATACAGGCAGTACATCAGCCCCAAACTGAGATGCACGCTGCATCCACAAGTACTAAGAGATCATTCAAGGAGAAGGAAAAAGACTCACAGGGAAGAAAGCAGAGATGAGAAAGAGCGAGAGAGATGGATGCGGATGGATGGAGGGTGGGAGGATGTGTGAGAGAAGATGGGGTGGGGAAGGAGATAGACAGCACTGCAGCAGTGTGAACTCTTTGTCCCTGTCGCATTTCTCTCTGTGTCTCTCTCTCTCACACAGACACACACGCACACACACATGCACACCAAAGTAGATATAGCATGCGGAGGGAATGTCATATCAATGAAGAGCGCAAAGCCAGACACCAAACTCCAGACACTGCATGGCAGACAGCCTCCACACACAGCATCACACATGTCAAAGTTCACGCGCTGATAGAGTTCACTCGTGCATTTATAAGTGTGACACTGCCATTTACTATTGCTATGTTTTTTTCTTTATCTCAGCAGTGCCCACAGTTAACTTAACCTTTCCTCTAATTTGCATGCTGTACTGCACAGTATATTGCAGCTACTGTGCTCTGCAATTTCCATCAGCTGAAACACATCAAAAGTGTACGTATCTAATATGCCAATATGTAAAGTGTTGCTCACTTTACATATTTACTCCCTGTCAGTCACGTTTGAGCAAGTGAATCTGTAACATATGAGGGCATCACAGGCCAAAGTATCTACAGTGAAAATTGCATTTTAATACAATCCATCAGTAAGCAGATTTTTTTAGATTCAATTAATATGCACACATTTTTAGTCTTGTGTTTCCTTCTTGCAGAGACCGGTGAGCCAATCAAATGTAACCATAAAAAATAAATGCTATTTTACCCTTCCATACATGAGTTATGACATCTTCAGTCAAGATTTTTTTTGCCACCCACATGCCACTATACAACACACATTCATATTTTAAGAAAATGGCTTTTGAATAGCCGTCCGCTGTAGTGAATACCATGCATGAAAAAGGTTAACATGATACAATTTCACATAGTGCCATTCAGCAAGGTGTGCCATAAATTTCAATATTTAAGAAGAGATGCTTAATTTACACAATTTTTCTCCACACACTAGTGATGACATGCAGTTATGGTCATGCGTTCACATAAGCAGAACAGGCATGCAACTGAGGAGAGCGCTGTGGGGGGGTTCAGTGCCTTGCTCAAGGGCACCTTGGCAGTGCTCTGGGGGGGGTTAATTTAACTCCTCTCTAAGCTTCTAGTGCACCTTGTGTAGGTCCATGGCAGGTCTTGAATTGGCTTCTGATCTCCAGCTTTTTCCCTCCACAGGTGGGTGTCGATCCAGGGCCACTCTGCAGCCTTCTGGCTCCCAACCAGTCACCAACAGACTGAGCCACTGCCACCCCCATATGAAACAATGTCAAAATGCAACAACAAAAAATGCTGTTAGTTTTAAAATGAATCAATAAATATTCACCTGTAGTAGGTTCCTGAAAATAAAAACAAAACAAACAAACCACAAACAAACAAAAAAAAAAACAGTCTGACTTTTTCTGATTTTACTAGAGAGGATCATCTGCATAAACCATAAACCTTGTGTCTATTGTCACCCTTTTAAAGATTTAAGCATTAGAATTCATTTGAGGAATTCCAAAGAGTTGAATTTAGACTTAAACAGTTCTGCAAGAAACAGTTTTCAGCAAACTTCTTCAGTTAACCAGACTCATTTGAAAAAGGTTACTGGTAGCCTCAAGCCCTGTTTCAGGATTGTGTGTTTCTGCATGTGTACGTAAGGATGAGTAATGACCCAGATTCCCTATAGGGATATGGTACCATGTATCTTTCAATATAATGATTAAAACTTCAGTGCTTCATATAGGAAGGGGGGCAGGGCTCTAGAGACAGACAGTGAGAGTGAAAAATCCATGTTTTAAAATAAAAAATAAAAGATAGGAAATGTCAAGAGACTTGAGATAGAAAATGGACTACTAGAAACAGAATGAAAATATTTTGTATTCTGTATAAAGAGGAGTGAACTGAATAGACTTCATTTTACTGGGGCTAATCAGAGGTCAGAAAGCCATACCACTGGCTAAAGGCCAAACACTTGACCTTTAGTCAATCACAGTTTGTGGTGCATTTTGAAGAAGTTCTTATAGCTACTGCAGTATGTTTTAGGTAAGGACGTTGACTTTCTTTGTGTTGTGTTCAGTGTTGTAAGGCGGAAGTTAAGAGTTGTTTCCGTGGCTAATTTTTTTTTTACCAATGTTAATGCAGTGTTAACATGAACTTTTTAAGTGTTACTTTTCTGTGTTTGAATGTTAAAAATATGCTTTTAATATACACAACTCACAAAAAGTGAAGGATATTTGGCTTTTGGGTAAAATTTATGGAATGTAAAAAGTTCACACTGATATTATATGATGAAAGTAGGGCATATAAGTAGAAGCAGGCAATGGTGATTTCCTCATCTCAAACAACTTATGGAAATAAAAGCCAACAACAGTGGTGGTTATACCACAACAAAAATGTCACTGTCTCAATAAGTTGTCATGTGCCCTTGACCGTCAATTACAGCTTGACTTCCGTGACTCTTCCAGTCTCTCTGTATCTCTGTTGAAACCTGCTGATGACACTCTGTGACGCTCTAAGTTCAGCGACCGTTTCCCTCTGAGAACATCCTGTTTGAAGCCTCGCAATGGTGAGGTACTGTTGATCAATTGTTAGGTGTCATCTTGGTCTCATGATGTCAAAATGTGAACAGTATGATGAAGACGACTGTTTAAATATCAATTTTAATCGAACCAGAAAATTTATTGGTTGATTCGTTCATCAAATACCAGTTGTGAATTTTGCCGTTAAGCACCTCGTTAGAGAACAGCAAGTTATGCAAAAAGAACTGAAACACTGAACAGCTGGACATGTGCTTTCAAAGGTGTAGAGAAGGTCAAATTAAGTTCACCTGAAAAGATTATAGTGCATTTTAGGGGCATCCTGAAATTTCACCCGGAAGCCAAATATCCTTGACTTTGAGTGACTGTGAGTAGTGTATGTTCAGACAACTCCAGCTTTTCTTACATGAAAGGAACCCAAGAGACTTATTTTCAGCCAGGAGCCTATAGGGACCCTAAAAAGTTCTTCCAATCTCATGCTATCTTTTTGGAGATAGTTTGGGGGTTTAGCAACATGAAAATTATAGATTAGAAATGAAATATATCATTGCATGCCATATTTTTTTTTCTTCTATCGAGATCCTCCACTTGGGGCTGTAAGTCCTCCACCAACCTAGCGTGGGCTGCCCACCCTTTTCCAGCTGAAAACCATGATCCCAGACCTAGAAGTGCTAATTCTCATTCCAGCCACTTCCACTTTGGCCGCAAACCACCCCAGGTCATCCATCACTCGATGAAGCCAACGGAGCCACATCCTCTGCAAAACGCAAAGACAAGATCCTAAGAATACTGACCCTGACACCCTTCCCTTGCTGTCCTGAGAAATTCTGACCATGAAAATCATTAAGTGAACTGACAAGAAAAGGGCAGCCTATCAGGAATGTCTGACTTATTGCTGGCAATGCGAACCAAGGCCCCACTACAATTGTACAGGGACCAAAGAGGTCATAACAACATGTCTAATACATCATATTCCCAAAGGACTCCCCAGAGGACATTCGGAGGGATGCACTCGAATGTCTTCTCCAAGTCTACAAAATACACCCTCAAATAGTTTCTAAAAGATAAACAGCAGGTCCGGTGTTTCATGAACAGGACGAGAATATAGGATAGGATACAGTCAGACACTGGAAGGAATACTTACAGTGTGTAGGGAATACAGGGATGGCTCACCTATTACTTAGACTGAGGTCATCAAAGTAGTTAAAAAAACTCTCTGTTGGTTGGGCCCATAGAATGGATGATATTCTCCCATGTCCCTTAAGAATCTGAATGTTGTGGTGAAGTCCTGGTTTAAACGCCTCTGTAGCATCACATGGAGATCATTAACAGTGCCCTTGGATTGTCAGACTGGACCCTTTGGTCTTCCTTTTAAGAAGGGAAACCACATGGTGTATTCCATCACTAGGGGGTCAATAGCAGGGTACTGGAGAGGAAAGTTGAACCTTGCATTCAGGAGGGGCAATGCCCCAATCTACCAAAAATCTTTTCATAAAAAAGTTTTATACAGTCAAACATGACTGTATCTGCACACTTAGTTTGCAAGAAATATTGAGAAAAATCTTCTTTACATAAGTTTTAATGGTGCCTTCATATTCATTTATTCAATGTGGCCTCAAACATGCCATATTGTCTCCTCCTGAGTCACAGCCCTGTAACTAGACTGCCAAAGCCAGGCACACTGGTGACATTTCACTGGTGTAGTGGTCATGATTCATCTCCTCTTTTACGTTTACCCACTCATTGCTCTATCTCTTTTTCATTCCCCTCAGCCAAATCCCTTCTTGCATGCCTACTTGTTTTCCATTCAAGGCTGTCTGTTCTAATAAGATTTTGTTCTTGAATGGTGCTGGCCTGTTGGGCAAAGGTTGCATAAAAAAATTAATAACACTAAGTTGTGGAAAGAAAAGCATGGCATGCTCTTGCTTGATGTGCATGTTTGGGTGAGAGTGAATGAGCTCTCACTGTACTTCAATTATATCCACATGAAAGGAGACTGTAATTCTGCAAATGATATAAAGATAAAGGACACCATCTGATCTTCCTTTTGATGTAGCCGACAGTATAAAGGCAACTAGATAAAGCCATGAGGTCAGATATATTGCAAATAACTGTACCCAATCTGAGTACATTAAAGATGCTTTTTTATTAGAAGTCATAGCGTTTAAAAAGTAATATTTCACAAGTCACATCTATGTTACATCCTTTCAAATAATCATATATTATCTTGTGCATCATCTCTTTAAAGAAAGGAATGGTCAAAAAGTAATCAGAACAGTAGAGATAAATGAACTAAGCTTTCAAAGTGCACTTGTGTTGCAGAAAAGTCTCCAGATAACAGCTTTGTGTTTTCCATGGCTAAAGATCAAATGGCTGATGCAAAGCTCAGCTGACTCCACAAATGCCTTTAACTTTGGTTGTGTCCATTAGCTCAATGGCATGTCCCAGAGTTAATGTCCGTATAAGCCCATCTTAATAGTCCAGGTCTAAATTTAAGTCTTTTCAGTTAATACTATGATCCATCCATATGGGCCAACGCTGCGGCAGTCACAATAAAGTGTGACTGACTCATATTACTCTGAATTTGCAAGTAAACTGATCAGTTCCAACACGCCTGATATTGTGTAGGTCCCCCTTGTGTCACCAAAACAGCTCTGATACACTGGGGCAGGTACAGTACACAGGACTTCTGTGGTGTTCTGGACCACCCTGTGGATCCGACTGGGATTGGGAGTTTAGAGGCCAAGTCCAGTGCCTGGGATTCTTTATCATGTTCGTCAGTCTGTTTTTGCAGTGTGATGGGGTTCATTTGCACCAGGCAATGCCCCTTCTAATGAGGCTTACTCTGAAGGTGGGTGGTACATGTCAAAAAAACATCCATGTAAATGCCAGGGACCAAGGTTTTCCAACATAGCAATGCACTGTAAAGAGATGATCGATGCTACTCAGCTCACCAGCGGTTTTAATATTGTTGTGTACATGCGTATGTAACACATGAATTTATTCAATGCACATGCATGGCATGCAGGTTCTATGTTTTTTTACACATATTAAATTATGCCCTTGCATAATGTCTGCGCTGCATGTTTGCATGTGCACTTTGCGTATTCATTTGTGTGGACCACGTGCACGTGGACAGGCTCCTTTCCAACATGTGTGTGGCTCAAGCCTATTACAGCAGATGACTCCTGCGGTGCGGCTGGCAGGCAGTGAGATATGAGTGTCCATCTCTGCTCTTCCTCCTGCCGAGCAGACCAGCCACAGTCTGTCACTTAGTGGCAGCGGATGATTCTCAACCGCAGAGTGAAGAAGAAGGCCATACATCAGCTGCTACGTATAGGGAGACAGCTTCCATTTGCTGTGTGTCATTTTTGAGTTATGTTTAAATTTGCTTTTAGTTTATTCTGGAAATGATTCCAATTAAGAAAGAAGGAAAATTAAACATTTAGCAAGACGAAGATGGCTGCTAAAAAAAAAAAAAAAATCAAAATCAGCAAGAAGGACAAAGTGTCTAATGCATGTGTAATACTGTAAGCAAAGGAAGAAAGGAAAAAGCAATAACAGAGCTAGCAGAGCAGCATTTCAAGTTTACATTTGAGAGAAATACATTAAATTCTTGAGCTAAATGTTGGTAAAATGATTGATACCACAGGAAGTTGGAATTTTTGTAGATAGACTAAAAATGCTGTCTGGAACCAGCTCACTGGATTATTTAATAAGGCAAAAGAGTCATTGTCTTTCTAAAGCTTTATACCAATAATGTTTCATATTTCATTTGTTTAAGACTCACCACCGGGTTAGTGACTAATCCCTGTTTCCAGTCTGTATGCTCCTGTTCTGGCTCACAGGTGGATCAACCTTCTCTCCTCTCTTCAATCACTCAACAGGAAAGCAAAAAGTATTAACTGTAATAAGATGTGATCATGAAGTTTCGCCACCCCGAACATAAGAATCAAAAAGTATATCTGATATAAAATTTCCCTTTGTTGGACCCCTTTCAGCATAGTTTTTATAGCCCCAGAAGTCACCTTCTGACTCTTTGCACGTGGGCATCTGTGATTGGCCAGGGACCTCATGAAAATGGGCAGCACAGAGATGCAGTGGCAAGCACAATCACCTCACGGCACGAAGGTGCTGGGTTTGAATCTACCAACCAGCTGAGGCCATTCCGTGTGACGTTTGAGTGTTCTCCCTGTTCTTTCTCTTTGGTTACACTGGCTTCCTCCCACGATCCCAAGACAGTCATGTTAGGTTAATTTGGGATTCTAATTGCTGTGAATGGTTGTTTGTCTCTCTGTGTTCCCTGCGACACACTGACAAACTGTCCAGGGTGTGCTCTGGCTCTTGCCCTTGGACAGCTGAGATAAGCTCTAGCACCCCCTGGAAACCCTGAATTGGATAAGTGGAAGAGAATGGATGAATGAATGGCCCTCATGAAACTTGTGCATAGAACAAGGGATCATCACAGGGGATAAAAGTTGGGTTTCTGGCTGCAGCCCAGAAAGTGAGTAGCTGTGTAAGTCCTCAGTTTTAAAGCACAAAGGCCGCACGTCAGGGCAGGAGTGCCACCAGGACTTGTTTTTTGTTATTCACTGTAAATTTGCAGGAGTAACTTGTCAGGAGTTGCAGGAGCCTTGTTTATCATAAAGTTGGGAATGTTTTTTTTTTGTTTACAGCAGATAAAAAAATAAGTTAAACACAACAAACATATAACAACTAGCTTAAATAAAATAGTATTACAGGGCTCAAATATGTTTTGTGGCTCCACACAGATTTCATGGGGTCTGGAATTGCTTTAAAATGGCCATTTTGATAGGAAAGGTTGCCGACCCTCACCTTAGAGGGACTGCAAGGTGAGCTTCATTTTGCTATGAAGCTGCTCTTTTTAGTTGCCTGTGTTTTCATGACCGTTGTTCTCTATAGCTTTACGTAAGCAAATAAGAGGCACATTTAGACTTGTTTCTGACAAGTGGTTTTCTTTAAACCATGAAGCTAAAAAATATTAAATCTCTCATTCTTTTTTCACTCTCATGTTCTGGGATGATTTCACCTATTTATCTTCTAGAGGCCTAGGTCAAAACTTTCCACATGTATAAAAGTACTGTATAATAGCTGTACTACATGACATTTGGTGTAAAATAACAGTAGTTTAGACTGCAGCACATTCAAGAAGAAGAGCAGTTATGTAATCAAAGCATGTCAAGCCACTAGTACAGCACTTTACATTTTCTCTGCTTTATTTCAGGGTTTAATTCAGTGTCCCTTGTAGTGTAGTGGTTTACACATTTGCCTTACAAGTGAAAGGTCCCTGCTTCGATTCCAGGTGGAGTCACAAGCCCCTCTCACCAGGAAGGGCATCCGGGGTAAAGCCTCCGCCAAATTACCAATGTGAATTAATCTGCTGTGGTGGGAATAATATAAGGGAGCAGCTTAAGGTACATTTTTTATTCCAGGGTTTAATTCAACTTTTTAAATATTTTACCCAGGAAATTCACTCCCCCTCCTGACATGATTGAATGTGTCAGTGATTTAAACGCTCCCTGACAACTCTATTTCCCACCAGTGACCCCCTAACATACACACATGTGCACACAAGAGTCAGTAACCATGAAATGGTATCAACCACCAAGACAATCAGGGGTCAACTTGATGTTGAAAGGTTGTTATGGTTACTGAGGCTGCTCACATGCATGCACATACACTGACACACACATACACTGACAACTGGAGATCAATGGAAATACCAAAATTTCCCCACGGCTTTGAATGAGCTTTCTTAGATGTTTTCTGGTTGGAACGAAGGCAAATCAGTGACACTGTTTTATGCACTACAACTGCTGTATCAGACAGCTGTAAACCAAGAGCAGCTGCTCTTGGTTTACAGGTAACATGTCACATCACTTTGATGGAGGAGAACCTAAAGCCAGCCCTTCTGTTTCATTTTTAATTATAATCCCCCCTTTCCCCCTTTTTAAAGTGAAAAAGAGCATTCGAAGTCCATTAGGTCCACTGTGTTCTGATTCTGCAGAGGTCATTTGATTGCAGGGATGTCCTCATCATTACCATTGAATTCTCCCAAGACTGAGTTTTGGATGAATTACTATTACTGGCTTGGTGGCTTTTGGATTTTACTAGGGCTCAAACTAAGACAATACTGTTAGCTTATAGGAGGGGGACAGCTGCTTTCAGTCAATTTTCTGATAGGCTGAAGGTCAATCAAACCATCTTTCTGTGCCTCCATTCATCTCGTGTTCCATTTATCAATCCATTTATCTATTCATCACTTTTTGTCTTTCCCTCTCTTTGGCCTCTTGGTAACCTCGCACAGGATGAGAATGTCAGCGTTCAGTGGCATTTACGGCACATTCCCACTCTGCTCTGAGGACCTAATTACTCCTAGGTCAAGGGTCAGTTGTTGTGTTTTTGTTTGTGCGTTTGGTTGGGGGAGGGTCGCCCACATGTGCATGATGATCGTACCTGATGGTCCTGCATCTGATCAATTATCTCTGACAGCAGAAATTATTCAACAGACGCAGATGAGGTCTCTCCCATGTGATTAATCTGTGATGATTTGTGTGTGGTTGTAAGGTGGAAGCGTTTCATAGATGTATTGATTAGATTAATGGCAAGTGTAAACACTCGAGGTGCTGCTGCATCGTGCATAATGCAAAGCTGTGTGTACATTTCATGTGTGTGTAAGTATGTCATTGAGCAAACACACATGATCATGATTGCATGTGCCTCTAAGCATACATGTGTGCATATATTGTAAATGTGTCTCTATTTACCAGTTATATATGTATTTGTGCAGGTATCTCTGGGTACTAAGTAGCTTAGAAGTGGCAGCTGGAGCAGAGAGCAGTGAATACAAAGACCCCTTCCAGGCAACCAACCGTCAATCAAACACTCTCAGGGGGAAGTGTGTGTTTGTGTGTTTATTTGTGCTTCTGTCAATCAGCTCGACTGATGGCCAACCCATCTGTCTGCCCATCCATACATTGTCCTCACATATGAACATTCATTATGCATGCTGACAAAGTGAGTTGATGGAGCTTTTTGTATGGGACACAATCAACGGGAATCTATAATTCCTTTCGTGCATGAAACCCATAAAATTGCTTGGTTCAGTTTTCCTGTTGCGATAATGGTTAATTAGTAATGGATTTTGTAACTCATTTTGCAGTTGATTACACATTGTCTTCTCAGCCTGAGTTCATGAAAAGACCACAGACAAAAATTTCAAGGATAAATGTATTGCTTCAGATGCAGTTTTTGACTCTTCAATGAATATTTACAGTCCTGTGAAAAAGTCTTGACCCACCCCTCATTTCTTTATATTTTGCTTCCAAGGACGCCAGGACCTGCTCATAATTTTCAAAATGGGCTTGAGAAATAGTTCTTCAGTCTTTCAAAGATTTTCTTAGGGCATTGGCAGGTTTTTGACTCACTTTCAGTCAAGTCCTTGTAGCTGATCAGTTTAGGAGGAATGTTTTTAATGGTTTCAACACAAACCATGAATCATTCAAACATAAAAAGGTGCCTAATACAGGAGATAAAGCAGTGTTGTGTCTGCACATAGCAGAAAATTTAACAAAGAACCAAATTTAAATTGTATCTTTAGGCACTTTGTTATTATTAGCCTATTGCAAAAACACATTTGTTCTCACTTCTTTGGTTGAATCTATGAAAAAAGCCAAAGATAGCACACATTTGGAAGGCATAAAATAGTATTTTTGCACCACCATATTTCTGCAAGGTGTGGAGCGTTTCTTAAAAACATTTGGAAAACCTAGATAAGTTGGGGGCAAAAGAAGAAGTAGCAGCCCTAAAAACTATCTACAGCAAAATAACGGTATCTGTCGCATCCTTAAGAAATAAGAAAAAATCCAGCAAAGACTTGACACAGACCTGAGAGATGCATGTGGCCCCTCAGTTGATTGATCTACTGTTCACTGAAGTCTCATCAGAAATGATCTCAAGGGACAGGTGGCTATCAAGAAGCAACTCTTAAGTAAGGGAAACAGTGAGAAAAGGCTGATGTATGCCAAACACAAACAAACTAGACTGAAAATCAGCAGCAACAGGTCTTACAGAGCAATGAATGGACTTCAACATTATTGGAGCAATGTTGGATCATCTTGACAGAGAACATCCAAAGAAGCACTGCAAGACGTCCTTCAAGTAGCCCAGAGAACTATTCCTGAAGACTGCTTATAGACATTACAAGAAAGCTTGCCTGAGAGAGTTCAGGCTTTGTTCAGGCTATGTGTGCACATTTCAGTTAACTGTTGTACCTATTTCTCATTTTTCAAGCAAAACTATTAAAATAGGAGGGGTTGTCTTGAGATTTTTGGTTTTGTTTTTGCTTCTTAGCAGGATTATGCATTAATTTTTGGACATAAAAATCTGAGGGTTGTTTAGCCTTAGGGGAGGTATTCAGTCTTGGACTGCTCTTACTTAGTAGTATAATTTTGCATTGCATCACAATGTGTAGTGTGCAAAAAGTTACTTTACCTACTGGGAACATGACTCACATTACAGCTGCTTTTTAACACATTTGGTTTTAGAGTTTTGCCGGTTCGCATTCTTTCGCTTATGTTATTATTGTTGAAAGGGAAAGGCTCTAACTGACCTACTATACCAAAATTATACCTGATGAACAGGGTTAATAATGGACTCACGTTTTTAGATTGCCAGAAACAGAGCTTTAACGAATGCTCATGCTTCTCATTTCTGTTGGATGTGCAGAGCTTATGTTATAAGTTCTCTATATCAACTTTAGTTACCAGAAAATCTGAAACTCTTAAGTGTTTGTCACGGCGAGGCATGCAGGGGGTGTGGTGTGGACCCAATTGCAGGACCGCTGAGCCGACGTGATGTGCAAAAAGGTTTTTATTTAACTCAAATAATAATAATAGTCCTTAGCATAAATCCAAACGTGAAGCGTGAAAAACCTGGAGACATGAACGGGTGACACAAGGAGGTACAACGACAAATGACGCGACAACAGACAACACAGATGACGGTGCTTTAATACACAACACAAACCAATGAACAGACGACGGGTGGACAGGGCAGGGGAAACCTAACTGGGACAACCAATGAATAAACAACAGGAAGACAGGGGCGTAACTAAACAAGCTGAGACAGGGGGGAACAAAACAGGGACTGGACGAATACCAAAACAAGGTGAGACAAGATGCAGACAGAGACGGAGACCACTAACAGAGGAGAACAGACAAGGCATGGGGCAAGAAATGAGACAAACAGAACTCAAAAACACACAAAAACCAAACTAAAGGCGGACCATGACATACAATCCTGGGCTTCATTTATTTTTTTACGATAGAAAGTGGGAATACTAGTGTAAGCAGACTGTCATATCAGAACAGTAAAACTAAATCTGTAAAGTTTGTTCTGTGCTATTTTTAAAAGCCAGCTGATATACAGTATACATGAGCTATACATCAGAATCAGAATCAGAATCAGGATACTTTATTAATCCCCGGGGGGAAATTACTTTGTGTTACAATTACATTGCATGTCGTGTCTCGCATTGTCCCACACAAATAATCTCTTTGTCCCACTTATAGTTTGTTGGGATCTGGTTAACCTAGTGGGCATTTGTTTGGGCACAGCTCTCTTAAGGTCCTGCTACAGTATTACCATCATGCTGAGGTCTTGACTTTGGCTTGGCCATTTAAGCCCTTTGATTCTTTTGTTTTTCAGCCATTCTCATTGTAGATTTGGTGGTGTACTTGGGATCACTGTCCTGTTGCATGACACAATTTTAGCCAAGCTTTAGCGGGTGGACTGATTGCCTTACATTTGACTCCAGAATACTTTGGTATACAGAGGAGTTCGTGATGAACTCAATAAGTGTCAGATGCTCAGGTTCAGTGACTGCAAAACAAGCCCAAGTCATAACCTCTCCACCACTGTGCTTGACAGTAGTTATGAGGTGTTTGTGCTGGCTATTTGGGTTTCACCAAACTTGGTGCTGTGCACTGTGGCCAAACTGCTCCGCTTTGGTCTTGTCTGGCCAAAGAATATTGTTCCAGGGGTGTTGTGATTTGTTCAGATGCAACTTTGCAAACCTAAGCCATGCTGCCATGTTCTTTTAGAGAGAAGAGGCTTTTTCATAGTTGTATTCTAATTGTTATGTCATGAACTTTTATATTTAATATGCTAACTGAGGCCTGAAGAGCCTGGGATAGCTTCTGGTTTTTTTTGTAATTTCTCTGATCTGTGCACAATCTGACCTTCGGGTGAATTAGCTGGGATGTACACTCCTCAAGAGATTCAATTCAAGATTCAAGAGCTATTTATTTGTCATTTCAACCACATACAGCTGACGCAGAACATAGTGAAATGAAACAGCGTTTCTCCAGGACCTGGTGCAACATATAAACATACAGACATATGACAGGAAGGGTTTTTTTTTTAAGCAGTTTAAAATTTAAAAATAAAACTTTGAAAGAGAAAAAAGAAATACATAAATAAATAGATAAATAATAAAGTGCAACATGGTGTAGTTGCAGACAATGCAAGAACAAGAACCCTTTTCATCTAAACCAGATGAACATATTGCAAAAAAAATCAAAATAGTGCAAGACAGTAGACATGAAAGACACAATGAAAAGACAACACAACAAGACACTAGCACCGAGAAAAATAGGTGGGAAGATTCTGGCATTGTATTAACACAAACTCACCAGCAAACTGCCAAAGCTTCTGTGTTCATAGAGGTGGTGACCTGGCTGATACCTACCCTCTTAATTCCTCTTAAAGCAGTAAAAGGGACTTCATAGAGTCCATTGAAAACTTTTTTCACATTACTGTAAGTCCTCCCACTTTTATGCTTTGTTTAGTACAACTAATTGGTAAAAACAGTTTTATTCATATTTGTTTAACAAGAAGATGTCCCTTTCTCTAATATTACATTTATCACAGATTACAATAAAGGCTATCTCACGCAGGCAGGGGTAAATAACAAATTTTAAACAGAGATGCTCTGAATATTGCTTGTAACTGAGATACAGTCAACATCTGAGACCCAGGAACATTGAGTGTCTTTTACTGTAGCTCACACACACACTCACGGACACACACACACACACACACACACACACACTTACAGTTTCTATCTATCTCACTGATGGGCTATGAATTGGTTCTTAGTTGGACACATATTAGG
>VUQH01039377.1:0-11445 GCA_015106775.1 Etroplus canarensis
TAAAATTTTTTTTTTTTTGGGGGGGGGGGGGGCATCTCACAATTAGTGTGGAAAGTCACTCTCTCTATAAATATTGGAAGGACTACCAGAAACTAACAGCACTAACATGCATGTGTGGCTGGATAGGCAACCAAACGCAGAACAGAGAAGTCTGGACACAGCACACACAGATGGAGTGTTATTCCATCACTCCCCAATATCTTTAAATAGCTATCAGTTTGTTGCCATATCAATGTTCAAACTTAATTAAAATAAAACACTGCCGCAGAAACATTAATGAATATAAGGTGCAATGTTCTGCCCTCCACATATCATCATACACAGTCAATTAAAATGCCAGGGCAGGACCTTTAGTGCTGATAAAACTAAAGCAAAGAAGAGAAATCTGAAATAGCTATCCCCTTTTTTTATACAGAAACAGAAAGTCCCTGGAGGTCCCATATAAATCTCAGTCAAGACATGACAAGCCTTAAACCAAACTGACAAGGATTGTAATCCCTCCAAAAAAGGAAAAATTTAGAATTGCTTCATTCCTTAATTACTGAAATACAGCCAAGTTTTTTAGTGGTGCATTTTTGTGGTCAACATGAGGGGAGTGTGGGATTGTGGTGAAAAACAGACAGACTCAAAATAGTCTGGCCATAAAGGATTGCCCACTGTGTTTTAAATGGGCACTGTGTTTTACAGCATGTAAGACATCAGCTTAAAATCTAGAAGTATTTCAGTGTGTCAATATGAGGTATTTCCTTTTTTAAATAATTGAGAGAATAAATTAAATCAAGTTCTTGCCTATGTTTTTTTTAAAAACTCCTGGCATTATTGCACAAAGGCCTAATTCAGACACTCTAATCATGTCCCTGAAGAGTCAGCAAACCTTTAACTTCTCATCATGATGGCAACAAAATCTAATTTAAAAATTAATTTGATAAAATGATAAGTAATTCATGTCACGGTGTTTTTAAGTACTTTAACACAGAGGCACGTGTCAAAATCTTTGCTGTGGGTACTGCTAAGCTGCAGTGTTAAATCCTTTAACGGCTACACCAGAATAATTCCTGGTAATATGCTGGTAACCTCCCATTTATATGATTGAGGTGCTATTGTTTCACCATGTTGCCATTGCTACATAGTTTTAGAAACTTCTGACCTGCATTTCAGTTTGGAAAAGCGGATTATTCTAACCATTAAACAGTTTAGGCCTCGCACCCCAGCGTGTTAGAAGTATGTTAAATACTTGGCCACGCCATTCAAATCTGAATAAATGCTCCTTAATGGATTACTTTAAATAAAATTCTATGGTGCAAAACTAATGGCGTTGATCCTCGTGTGAAGCACTGTTTTAGACCTCTGACACAAGCGCAAACCTGCTTGTTGTTAGATGCAGATGGTTTATAAGGACTGCTCTGTAAGTGCCATGTTACTGTTCTACCAACACATTATTGCCGCTAGTTGAACAACAACCACTTCCAACAAAGTCTCTGTTATCAGTCTTGTT
Organism: Etroplus canarensis; assembly: GCA_015106775.1. NCBI lineage: Eukaryota > Metazoa > Chordata > Actinopteri > Cichliformes > Cichlidae > Etroplus > Etroplus canarensis. Next base: position 1,496 of record VUQH01039377.1, read on the forward strand.
TGCTCAACCTTGCCACTCATTAGCAGACCCCCCTCTGGCTGTATGAATGGACAGGGGAGGTCAACACACTGACCCTGCATGCCCACTCACTGCCCAAACTGCAAACAACAGAGGGCCATGTGTTCTTCAGATTGCATCACAACCACGCTAACGAGCAGAGCCATTGGCCCGAGAGCACTAATGCAATTATGTAACACAAGCCCTGGTACTGTGAGTAGGGGACATGGGAGAAGAAGAATGAATTGGATGTGACACTTGGTGGGTTTGTTATCTCATTCTTTCTAAATAGAATTTACGATGTGTTCACTGTGTACTGCTCGGATGTTCACAGAGAAGAGGAGAGAGATAAAAAAAAAAAGGGATGCAGAAAAATAAAGAGCATGGGCGAGTAGTATGCAGAAATCAAGAGATGAAGAGAAAAGGATCCTACTGCGTTGTGTTTAGTGAAGCAAATGCAAAATAAATGGCATACTATTGAAAAAAGACAGTGATATTCAGCTCCACTGCGAAAGCCATCTAAGGACACAGCATCACCACCAACAATACATTTAGAGCTGCCAATCTGATACATAACATCAAGCTTCAAACTGTGACCGACACAAGCCAGTAGAGGCATAGCTACAAAGGGATAATAGAAAAAGCAAATGTGAGGACAATATGACATGAGGCTGAATGTCAAAGCAATTTCAAAGACGAAGCTTGAGCTTCCCTGACAAGGCAATTTGATGTACTGTTACGGCGTCAGTTTTCTGAGTGAATGAAGAACAACTGCTGGCCAACTTGGAATCTGAAACATTTTCAGTTTAAAATATGACCTTTGAAGTGCAATGTCGTCACTTGAAATCGGAACCTATTCAGTGTATTTTATGCTTATGATACAGCAAGCATAGTCATTATAAAAACAACAAATGGAGTCTTCTTAAAAATGTTATTTGACTTTATGTGGTATGTTTTCACAGAAATGAGCTTTTTCAAACACTAGAATTAAGCACTGCTATCTAGAGGGTGAGAGAGGATGATGAGGCCATCCTGAAAATGTTCTCTTCACTTTCAGCTAAAAATACAGAGATTATTATTAAGGACATAATATTATGATTGTGTGTTTGGTTATCTTGTATAAAGACATACCCTCTAGAAATGACTACAATTTGCAATTTGTATTACAAAGTGTTTATTTGTAAAGCTTTTTCCAAACACAGTGGAGACAAATAAAACCCTGGTTTGAAAATATGTATTTTCATTCGACACAAGAGGGACACTACGGCTATCAGCTGAGGCCAAGATTAAATTCCCCAAACATAGTCTGGATTCCACAGATACCGGTGTTAAGTGTCAAGCATGAAGATAAGAGGAACTTGATTAGCAGGGGTGCTATATTTAATGTCATTAGACAAAACCTTTTAACCTCTAAGGTGGTCCAGAACACTAGAAAAATCTACCTGGGGATCTTTATGTAGATTTGAGGTACAAAGCAATATTATCTATTCACACCTAAAATGGAAGTGTAAAACTCACGTCTGTAACAGAAAATGTCTCAGACAGGTGACAATTATGTGCTAATTAACTAGCCAAACACATATTTCTCAATTTCTATTATGTTAGGGCTTGTAACACACTTTCCCTTTGCAAGGACCCTGCACCTCTTAGAGCTTTATTGGTTGTACTTGTAAAGAGTGAGCCTAGACAGTAAATATCTACATATAAGTGACATAAAATACATATAACAATCTAACAATCTACATTTTCTTCAATATTTTTATATAGTGTTTTACATGTCAAATAGAATGAAAAAGATGCTTTTTAATGCCAGTAATTAACATATTCATATGAAATCCAAAATAAGCCTTGTATTTGCCTTTATTTGCTAAAAGCAACAAATTAAGGTCGTTTACTTCAGCATATAAGACAAATACTCAGTATACAGGACTGCTGAAGAGGAGGGTTGAAACAAAGTAACAGTAAAAAGGGGAATTAGTTGCTGAAAAGTGAAACAAAAGTATTTGTGTACAGCCCTGGTACCTCTAATCATACACACTATGAAATATTCTATACTCAACTGCAGACTCAGTTATCGGGAAAAAAAAATCTATGATTTTAGCCTCTCTCCAACTAACGTGCTTCCTAAACCTGACATAATGTTACAAGCAATCAATCCATCTTTATCTTATGTCTAACCAAAAACCTTCACAACACCACTGAGTTATTACATCAAAGTTTTAGACTGGACTGAAAACACGCATATTTTATATATATATATATATATATATATATAGATATAGATATAGATAGATAGATAGATAGATAGATAGATAGATAGATAGATAGATAGATAAAACTACATATAGCATGCAAGAAAGGGTTGCCCCCATGACGTCTCTCGAGAACAGACAAAGTGACTCTCTGTCTGTGAGATCCGGAGAAAAGCAAATCCAGTGGCCTGTGATACAAACCTAGGCTGGGAACCACCCCTTACTGTGTATCCAAGGGGTCAAGGTGACATTCCACAACACCTCTGAGATTTGCCTAATGGAGGGATTGGTGCATAACTTTTGTTGAATAGGAAATAAGAAACCATGAAGAAAACGGGTGAAATATGAGACCAAAGTACGTAAAAGGGACGCAAGAGGAAAAGGATTCTGGGGCAAAAGGTAAGATGTTAAGGGGTTCTTAGAAATACATTTACATATATGCACATATATGAGAATCTGATGCTGAAAAATTCAACACGCAAAACTGTAATCTAAGTTATTTTTTGATGCAATTTCTGAGGTGACCATGGTAAAAACCACTGTTTTTATTTGACACCATTTCCTCTGTCCACTGTCACAAAAGACAAAAATTCTACTCCTGGGCTATAATTTTGTGTTTTGGCAGCACATATAAATACAATTCCCTTTGGGTGTTTGGGTTGTAAAAGCTATTCAGATCTCTTTTAATTTGCATCTTTTTAAAGCATCATGTGTTCATAACAAGTAAATATAGACACATGACAACTGAGTAGACAGCATTGCAGTATCTGTGCACCTTCAAGAGTGACACTGAATAGCATGGATTAGGAAAGTCAATTATTGTTATTTAAAAAAAAAAGAAAAGAAAATCAGGTTCTCTGTGTTTTAGCATTAAGTGTACAAAAACGCCAGTGAAATGCAATCCCCCACAGCTTCAGACAACAGAGTGCAGGTGCAACGGACCATCAAGCAGAGTAAATGTAACTCTTACCGTCATAAAACCAAAAAACTGGAAACCTGCTAAGAAGAGTCAGGTATGGTGTTGCTCTTGTGCCTTCCACTTTCTCTTCTCTGCTCAGGATGAGTATCTCCTTCTGGTCAAGCTTTATTCCCAGATCCTACCCCGTTCAGTGCCTGAGAAGCACAGAGACAACAGAACGAGGAGAAAGTTAGAGACAGAGCCGAAGAGAGGGAGTGACAGAGAGAGTTCCCTGTTTGGGTGAAGCAGTGATCAGATACGGCTATTTTCAGACTCTGGCATGCTTCTCTATGAGACTGGAAAGTTACCCCCCAGAGTGGATGGGTGGGGGATAAGTGACAGGGCTGAGTATCTCTATTTTACCACACACACACACCTTTGCATGCATAGTACATAGTATATGTGTTCACATGCATGTAGACATACTATTCACACAAACACAGTCACAGAGTAATTCTTTTGTAGGTTGCATTAGGTAGGTACACCTTTCACAAGTCAGGATAGATTACGGCATGAGAGGAGCGTAAGAAAAGTTTGATAAACCCATCTCCTCCACCCAAGTTTTATGTCATATAGTGGCCACAGTCATCAGTTTGTGGCTATGTAAAGTGGCTTTATTCACACAGAAACTGACAGGAGTGTCAAATCGTTTTCACATGAGATTTTCTTTCATTTTATGTTGTAGTCAGCTTGATTTCCTGTCAAAAATGCTACCACAGAGATGTGAAAATCAGGTTGCATACACATCACACGTAAATCCACCGTTTTTATCCATGTCAATACATCTTGTACTGTCAGCATCATACCAGGCTCTAAATATACAAATTATATGACCACTCACCTGAACCATTAATAATCATCCCGCTGTGTAATCCATACGAGAATGTATATTTGGAAATGACCACACACATGTACACACAGGCTGAATATACACAGGAGAGAGGTCAGCCAGAAGTACCTCTAGACCCCAGACTCCCTGCTATTCCCAGAATGATGATGTAACTACTGCTATTAGCATGTTGTATTTAGAGCCTGGATACCTAAAACCAGCCAGGCAGCTACTGTGCAATATGCTATTTGGACAGCATCCAACACATCCACTTCAAACTTATATTCAACAATAAACAGAACAAGCACAAGAATCCGCAACTAACATTTTAGCGGTAAAGGCTCAGGAAGAGCTGTGCTGTCACAAAAAGAAAAATTAATTAGCTTACTGGGAGGCAGCTCCACCAAGTAAATCTTGAGTGGTGACTCCTTTCCCTCACAAAAACAGACAGCCAAAACAAGTGTGTCATTCTATGACTGTTACAGGTACTGACCGATTTTTTTTTCTGTTTAATTTTTTTGTTTTTACTTTTATTCAGTGAAACAGTTTTGCTCGCTGCCTTTTTAAATGCAAATTTAGTTAGGTTAATCTAGTTGAGCAACAAGTATTTTAGTATACAGCCACAGAGGGAAAAAAAATTCCCTAGCTCTGCCAAACTTGTCACCAACATTTAAATCAACACTATCTGTGTCTGCTGTCATCGTGCAAATGATGAAGTGGTAATGTAAAAATCCTGCCTACATGGGCACAAATGGCTCCAATGATGAGTAATACTCCTGCAACTATGTCTCCCAAACACCTAAGCTTCAGACCTTGGGGTTCCCGAAAGCCCACAACAGCGATCAGTGTGTCAGCAGACATAATCAAACAGCAGCTGCCCCCCAGAAACATCTCATCATGTGCCAAGGATCACTGAGGTATGGTGAAAAGCTGACAACTGACAGGTGCTAATGATGCAACCTTTGGGCCAAAAATCAGGGCAGTATCAGGGGACCAATAAAATTCTATCCTAAGTACTATCAACTACCAACTTTATTCTGTAACATGCATGACACCGTACAAAGATGACCAGCAAAATCTGCATCAACATTTGAACAAATATCCTTGAGAGTTTCAAATTTTTCAACATTGTGATTTTATAATTCTGGAACACATTCCCCCTCATCCATTTGAACTCAATTCTGATTTGTGTAAGTATGTCCTACTGAGTACTGCACATGAAAGAATGATTATTAAAAACAATCTGAACTGACGGGACACAGCCTCAGCTGAGTAATGATCTTATTAAAGTACCAAAGCAAACTATTTTTATAGTGACTGACACAAACTCACACTCAAACGCACCGACACTTTGACCTATGAGCCACTCTGGACTACAGTAGCCGTGTCGACATGCTCTCACCCGTACAGTTTCAACACCTAATTCATTATCAGCTTCTCCAAGGCCCTGCCATTCCCAGTTAAGTAAGTGGCAGGATATAAAAAGCAGAAGAGCTGTGCATGTAGTAAGTGTCACTTACTGGAAAACACTTAAATCTGGGTGAAGATCAAAAAAGGAAAAGTATATCCACAAATGCACCTTACAAGTCAATAGAGAAGATATTAACATTTTGTTGTGTCACATAAACAGACATTACAGTGTAATATGAAAGCCATTCATCCAACTATGGTCTTAACCACTTGCAAGGAAACCGGAGCCAATCCTAGCTGCCATAGGATAAAGCGTGGGGAACACCCTTGACAGGTCGCCAGTCTATTGCAGGGCTGGAATATTAAATATGAACTCCAGCATGTAACCAGTTAACAACTTTTTTAGATGTAAAGGTAAAGAAGAAACTTTATGATTGGAGTATTTGACTCATTCATTATAAACTGTGCAGCTGAACCTTAAGAGCTGCCTATTTTTGAGCAGCAAAGTTGTGTAATGGTTAGCTAGTATGATGAGCTGGATATTACAGCAACAAAAACTGTGTTGCTGTGTCTTTTTTATTTTTTGTTCATTATATGTTTTGCACTCAGGATGTCACCAGAACTGATACTTACGGTACCTTTCGATACCAAAATTATGAAAATGCTAATGTGCTTGCCTTTTTAAAAAAAATTTCTTTTTGTATCAGTGGTACCATTTTTGGGGACCAGACACAACTTATGTACTCAGTGATTTGTATGTATCATTATCGAGTCTGCAATTCTTCTGGAACTGATGAGGGCAACATACAGCTAAAAGTGCTCTAGTCTATCCTTACACACTGAAGAAGGAAAAAGGATGCCCAGAAACACAAGAAAAACTACAAATGGCACAGCAAAACTACATCTGGAAGATGGTGACTAATGCAGCTGCCCGGACAGCTCATTAATAAGAAAAGCAGTCAGCAATCGGGTGACGAAGTACTTTGCAGAGGTTAACTGAGGAGTGATCATTGATTTACATTTCTATTGTACTTTTCAGATGACGGGAGAAAATACTTCCACTTTAGAAAAGCACCTTAAAGAGACTGGCATCCAGATATGTTAAAAAATTCAAGATTTCAACAACATCCAAAGCATTATCCTTTTAAATACACAGTTTGAGACGGCTGGCTTTGCTGTTGTGAAATCAGCTATGTTCCATAGGTTAAACTGGTTGCAGCAGCTACCGCTGTATAAAGCTTGAGCTGTCCTAATGCTATTAACGTCATACCTTATAGTAACAACACTGACATATTGGTGTTCCTTTCAAAAACCTTGGACTGGTAAAGAAAAAGTTCCAAAAGTCATAAAATGCCGTTCATTTGAATCAGTGCAGCATCTATGCAAACTGTTGTACTACTAACACATAAATCATAGTACTGTATTCTGTATTGCACTGTTGTTGCTTTATTTACAGAAAAAAAACATTTTTATAATGTTCAAATTGTTTTAATAAAAAAGTTTAAGTACATGGTATAATATATTTTTTCTTTATAACCATGGTAACAAATTTGGTGTTGAAAATTGTGGTACTTTGTGTTTAGCCTTTATATTTAGAAACTTGTGGTTGTTCTTCCAACCACTGTAATAGATTAAAGATCTCACGACTGAATTAGGATTGACGTGTAAGGATTAAATTAAGAAGGGTGTTGGTTGCAAACACAGTTAAAGATGTACAAGTCAACTGGCTGTTTTTTGCTCGTTGTCTACAATAAAGACTCACACGTACATCATATATTTTCATCTTTCCACATCTCATCATTATACATCATATGCAGTGCACTAGTTTGCCACTTTGAAAGCCATTCTGGGTGAAATTAAGGTCGCTGCATGGTGGTCTGTAGGTGCAGCATAGAGCTTTGCAGAACCACTGTTGTGTGCTGTTGCTGTGTGCTGTCTCCAGGGGGCAGTGCCACAAATATGTGGAACAACCGGTAATGTGAGCTACTCTTGATTGTGGTCTTGTTAATCCTTCAGCTTTGCCACTGTCAGGTCATGATATGCCTCTTTACACTGAGAAACGATCCCAATTGTCCATTGCAGCCATTGTTTGTGTTTCTTATCTGTGCTTCTTTGATCTCTGATGTTCTCTTTGTGGTAAACTCAGCTATGGTTGTCCGCTTTCCTGGTCAAGCCAACTTGTAACCAAGCAGCATTTGTCCTCATATGGTGATATCACTCCTGGGTGATATGTGGTTGGCTTTCTGGAGCCTTCTCTTTGCCTAACTAGGAAGTCACACAAACTGACCCCAATGCAGGACCATATCACATCTTCACCTCCTGAGACGTGAGCTCTTGTTTGAGATACATGTTTAATTTCTTCCAGTATTTAGGATTACGCGGACATAATAAGTATAGAAACTAAGCATAATCTTTGAACCGAAAGTAATTTCTGTTGGCTCAAGTGTGACTCAGTAACAAAGAATGATTGATCACTGTGCAAAAAACAATTAAATGATACTTTTAGAAAGAACTGGTTTAGCAGATTAGATAAAAAGTAATCATCATCAGCCTGTATGATACATACTAAAGGACACTGTTAAGAGCTGAAGAAGAATGCATGTCCTGCAGGCCGTGTCTTTTATCAGTGAGAATTAGAATTAGGCAAGCTTTTCACACACCACTTGAGCCATGACATCAGACTCTGAAGAAGGGCAGAGCCAGGGGGAGATAAAGGAGGAAGCACAGCAGAGGGGACAATGAGAAATGAGAGGGCACCAAAACAAAGAAATGAACAGGCATGGGAAAATTAAAAGCAAATGTGTATGTGTGAGAAAGAGAATGACAGAGTAAAAGAAAGTGAATTGTGATAGTAACTCCCTGTTACATTCTGTGCTTTCAGGAGAAAATGTATCACATTTTCCTATTCCCTGATGGCCTGCCTTTATCCTCCTTCTTTCTCTCACTCTCTGCCTCAAACACACATGCACCACACGGTGCCTCAGTCAGTAACTCTAAACTGGCAGGTGCAACTGAGTTAACATTAACAGAGACATAGTTTATGGGCTGGCTCGCTGACCATCAATCAAGTCAAAATGCTATGATCGCTCATTACGGGTGTATATTTAAGTCTCTGTTTATTGGTGCAGCAGTCCTCTGTGAGACAGATAGCAGCCAACTGTTGCTCATCAAATTGCACCCTGCTGTGTTGCTTCCTCTCTCAGAGACACTAGCATGCAGCCATAGAAATACATGAAACAAAACATCACAAACACCGGCCAGTAAAGCCTAAAGCACATATACACACACAGCAAATGACACTCAGAAGGCAGGTAGACAGGTAGGCCTTACTGGGAGCAGTATGCGGTTCCCGGAGTGATAGTGTTACACTTTGTGCATCCTGGATACCTCCCTACCTGCAATACTCATCCAGCATTCAAATACATCTTACAGATACCATCCGTTGCTGCTGGCCTTTTAATGTTTTTCCTCATTACATCATCCTTTTATGCCAGTTAGCAGATAGGATAAAGAAAGCAGGGTTGAATATTTCTCTTTCTGTCAAACCTGGGATGTTGATGGCTTGGATGAAATCAGGCAATAAATAAACAGATTAGTTTTAAAACATGGCCTGTGGATTTTCATCCTAGCCATCTGCATAGAGACTGACTGGGGCAGGTGAATGAGAACTCAGGAAGCAGGAATAAGGAAAAACTACAACTCAGTGATGACATTATGGTGGCCCTGTGCAGCATTAGTCCTCATATTACACATAAGATGAAGCAAAAGAATTGCAGGGACAATGTTGCTTTTATCAAAAACACAACTCAAAAAGTCACTTTTCATCTAACTGAAAGCCAATAAATGCTTTGTTATTATCGTCACACATACTGGAAAATACTGTATTGCACCAATGCACTGGGCAAGCTAACAATAGAGATTATCCTAGGCATTTAAGATCTAGGTTAAACGTGGATATTTCAGCTCATGTTTACTACTATGAAGGAGGCTGCATGTTCTTCATATGCTGCTCTCCTAGTGTTAGCGGTATTCTTTAACACAGCCTAAAAGGCTGTGGTTTCAGCCTTTAAACATCCTCCCAGTCCCGACCGCATCTTCCTCTAATACACTGGAGACAGCAGTCCACTGGAATGCACTTTAATGGAAACCGAGGCGACCAAACTGCATCCCGGAAAAGCTAATTCATCTTCTCGAGTTTAGTCACTTAACAACTGTAGGGTCATTTCTGCTTGGGAGGCAATTAAACAAAAAAAAAAAAAAAACCCTTAATAGGCTTGTTTACCAGCGCTAACACCACGACACTGAGCCGCGGGTCGGATCTGCTGCTGCAGCTGCTAACAGCGACGCGGAGGGACACATCTAGCCCTTTAATAACGTCGCTGCTACTGTGTGTACTTACCTTAACACAGCCACCACCTCACTAGACAAAACTCCCGAACATATCGTGTGATAACGAGTCTTTTCCGCCTGAAGTGAGTGAAGCCCTCGAAAAAAACGCTGAAGT